>JAOWBB010006456.1:0-25806 GCA_028565995.1 Ricinus marginatus | reverse complement strand
TTTCGACTGCAAGCCTTTTTTTTTTTTTTTTTTTTTTTTTTTTTACGAGAGGAGAAAAAATGGATCTTACCCATCTTTGCAGCCCGCACTACAGAGTATGTGGGGTTCGACAGCGGTCTATTGTTGATCGCTTTCCCTACCCACTAAAACAACTCCTCCTTCCGTCCTTTGCGACCTTTCCTGAGACCCGTCCGGGTACTGGTGTTGCAATTTCAACCATCCGGGTCTCGTCGCTCCGTTTCACGCTTTCGGTGGCGGGTCACTCTTTGTTATGTATCGTCTCCGCGTCGTGTTCCGTAATATTCCGATTTCGAGTTTTTTTTTTTTTTTCTCCGTAGTTCACATATTATCGTAACCTAGTATCGTGTCCTATTGGGTGGCTGCCTTGTTCTGCGTTCACGTCTTTCCCCCGCTTCCGCTGCACGCTCGCCTTGTTCCTTCTGCGCCATCACCTCCTCGCAGAAAGCCTCGAAGGCGGTCCAGTTTTCCCGCGACTCCAATATTCGCTCTACCACAGTCCGCAGTCGCAGATCTTCCCCGATGCGCTCCCTCAAACGACTCCTCTGTCGCTCCCATCGCTGGCACTCCCCTAGTGTGTGGTCCGCGTCGTCTCTCGCGGCCCCGCAGTGGCAGCAGCTGCTGGAGACTGCTCTCCCAATCTTCGCCAGGAATGCCGGAAACACACCGTGTCCCGACATCACCTGCGTCGTCCGGAAAGAGGGGGCCCCCCATTTCCGGGCTCGCCACTTCTCCATGTGTGGCATTAGTGCCGCTACCGTACGCTGCCTCATCGCCTTCCGTCGCTCCACCCACTTGCGCCACTCCTGCAGCGTCAGATGCTCGACGCGGCTCCTCCGTGTCCTTCGTAGCTCTGCCGCGTCGTCCGCGTTCGCCGCTCGTTCCTCCTCGTGTGCCGCGGCCCTCGCCAGCGCCGTCGCCACAAGCGGTGCTCTTCCCGCCAGCGCCATCGCGGGGTCGGCTCCTACGCTCCGATACCCGCGGATGGTTCGCAGACACACGACCCGTTGAGCCTGCGCCAGTCTCAGGTGCACAAGTCTCCGCCTCCGCACATATTCTGCCCACAGCGGTGCTCCGTAGAGAACAATGCTCTCCACTGCTGTCGCATACAACCGCCTCGCCCAGTAGGACGGCCCGGAGATATTCCGCAGCGCTCCGTGCAGCGCCACGGCCGCTCGCTCCATCCTGCCGGCCTGTCGCTCCAGGTGCGGCACGAACGTCCATCACTCGTCCACGAGGACTCCCAAGTACTCTAAACGGTTCTCTACTTTAATCGGTGGATCTTCGCTTCTGCCACTCGCCAACTGACGCGGTATCTTGCAGCGCTCCGACTTCCGGAAAGCTATAGCAATAGCTCTCGTTTTCGCTATCGAGACACGTAATCCGAGCTTTTCGATTTCGACTTGAACGATTTTAATGGCGGTTTCCGCCCTTCCCGAAGGGACCTATCCCGCGTGCTCCCAAGGGGTGCAACCAGAGGCTCCACCCCGGGAGGAGGCCGAATTGTCCGACCCCCTCACCAGTCACAGGGTCATCCCGTGTCCGGACTAGTCCGGAGGCACGAGCCTCCGCCGGGCGACTCTTGTCTCCCGGACGGAGGGGGATGGTCTTCCCTCCATCTCCCTGACCCTCTCCGCAGCCTCCTTGGTGCGCATGACGCACTCGCAGAAGACCGCGAAAGAGTCCCACGCGACCTTGCTCCGAAGAATGGCTTTCACCACGCTCCGGAGGGCAAGGTCGTCACCGACGAGCGCTGACAGGGGCCGGCGTTGGTTCACCCAGGCTGGACAATCAGCAAGGGTGTGCAGCGATGGCACCCCCGCCCGCACGTTTGCCGTGTCGCACTTCCATGTCTAACTCGCGCAACGCGTCCACCGTGGAGCGCCCGCAGCGAAATCCAAATTGTGCCGGACTCAGCCCGTTTGTCGCCTCCAGTTCGTTCACTAATCTTCTCTGCACCACCCGCCCGAACACCTTGGCCACGTCGTTGACAAGGCAGATCGGGCGGTACGCCGAAATCTCTTTCGGGTCGCGTCCCGGTTTCCTGAGGAGCACCAGCGCGGCCGTTTTCCACGCCTCCGGGAACCTTCCTTCTGCAAGAATCGCGGTGAAGCACCGCGCCATCTCCGCCGGAATGACCTCCGCGGCGATCGCAACCGCCTTCTTCGGCACCCCGTCCGGTCCCGGAGCGGTCCTGCTCCGTGACAGACCCCGGCAGACGTCGCGCACCTCTTCCGTCACCGGGTCGCAGAGGGTGTCGGTTTCCTCCTCCTCCTCTTCAATGTCCGTGGCTGCGGCGATATCCTGCCCTCGCCTCGGGAACAGATGAGCGAGCACTTCCTGCAGGTGACCCTCGTCCATCGTCTCCGTGGTCGGCCGCTGCGGCTCCCGCATCCGCTTTGTGAGAATGCGATACGGCCTTCCCCACGGATCCGCATCCATTGTAGACACCAGCTCCTTCCAGGCGGCTTCCTTTGCTGCGCGGATCTCGCGGCGCAGCTCGCGCTTTGTCTCCCTCAATTCCTTGTCAACGGCTTCCTCCTCTTCCGGCGGGCGGCGATGCCGAAGTCTTCGGAGTCGCGTGACTTTTCTTCGTGCGCGGTTCGCCTTCGTTCTCGCCCGGGCGACGTCCTCCGTCCACCAGTATGCGGGGCGTCTCAATCCCGGTCCGCGATCACGACGCCTGCGCATCGACGCGTCACAGGCGGCTTTCAACGTCTTCGCGAGGCGCTCGGTTTCCTCCCTCGCTATTGCGGACGACGCGCCGTGCACCCACGTCTGCCCGATTAGAACAGCGCGCATAATACCGCCGTTTAGTGTCCGCATGTTCCAACCGGTGCGTGTAGTTCGTACCCCAGCCAACCTCCTTGCCCGCGTGCCGAACACTATATACGCATGATCGGCGAGCGTTTCGACATGTTCCAGCACTTTCCACTCGCGGATCGCATTCGCTGCGGCCGCGTCGCACAGCGTCACATCCACGAATGACGTGCCGTTGCGTCTCACACACGTCGGTATTTTGCCACGGTTCCTCGGTGCCAGCCCGATCTGCGCCGTCCACGCTCGAAGCGCGTCACCTCTCGCGTTTCTCCTCTGCGAGCCCCACTCCGGTGACTTAGCGTTGAGGTCGCCCGCGACCACCAGATATCTGCTGCTCCTCGAAGCTGCGCAGCGGTGCATTCGGAGATTGGTACGCGGCCACCAGGCACCACTCCCCATCTCCAGCCGCGACGAATCCCTTTCCCCTCGCTAACATCGTGAAGGGTCGCTGCACTATCAATGGATCTTGAAAGATCGCCACCGTTCCCGTCTCATCAGCAAAGACGTTGCTCGACCCGTCCCTCAGTCTCCTGGCGGCCGGCTCACTGACGATCGTTATCGCCGCTCCCAGTCGCTTCGCCGTCTCCGTCGCGAGATCGTGCGCGTCCGCCGATCTGCCGACATTCGCCTGCAGAAAGGTGACCCCACTAGCCATGGGTGGAGGCCGTAGCTGCCGCTGCTTTCCTACATGCCGCCGTTCCTACTTTGTGGTCTGCTGCCCTGCCCGCGGCCTGGCATGGCGAGCAGTGGACGTCTCTCACGCATTCCGCAGCTCTATGCCCACTTCCGCTGCAACGGAAGCATTTGATGTCCTTCTCCCCGGATGGGCATCTCGCTCCGATGTGCCCCTCCGCCAAGCATCTGTAGCATCGGGCGGGTCTCTGCTCGACTGCGTGAGTCCTCGCCGACGACCACCCCACAAGCAGTCTGCCCGCGCCGACGATCTTCGCCGCTGCTTCCGCCGGGCATTTGATCCAGGCGATGCCAGTTCCTCCATTGCCGCTGTTACGCACCCGCGACGTAATTTTCACCTCGCCTGTCTGGCACTGGCCGACCTTAGCCGCGCTCTCCGCGATCTCCCCGTCTTCGACCGAAACATCCAGTCCGGTGATCTTCACCTCCGCCATCTTCCTCGGCTGCGCTATGACCACCCCCTTCTCCGAAAGCACGGACTTCAGCGCCTCCGCCAACTTTACTTAACCTATCTTGTCTTTTTACTTTTAACTTTTATAATTATATTTCTTGTTCTCATTCATCTGATATTTTTTCATAAAACAATATTTTTTAAATTTATGGTATTTACGATTTCACAGTAGTCCGCACTAATCAACAAATAATTTGATTCTATTCTGCCAATCTGCAGTCTGAATTTATTGGGAATCAGGAATCATGTCCTATATTGTGTGCATTATTTTTATTATTGCGAAGGTGTCAAAAATTTCCTCTCTCACTCTCTCTTTTTTCCTTTCTTTTTTTTTTCAGTCGGCAATATCTCTTTGTGGGGTTCTTTTTAAAGATCTTTGCCAACACAAACTTTGACAGCAAGCACATTAGTCTTTCTCTGATTCGTACGTCATAGTCAAATTTACTGTCTTGAACGTCTCATTCATTTTTCTTACTTGCTCGTGAAATCAAAATCAAAACGTTGAAAATGGTTGATTTTCTAGCACCTCCTCAAAGTTATGGCATTTTTCTGTACTATAATTTGGGATTGTTACGTATTTTGCTCATTGTAACGTTGAAAAGAAGTAGACAGCCTTTTTCCAGTAAGCGATAAATATATAGCGTGAAGCCTAAAAATGCTAATTCTTTCAAAAAACTTAAAAAAAAGACAATCCAAACCGAATTATCATTCGAGCAACTATATCAGCATATTATAATGAATAATTAGTTACTGCCATAGTCAAATGTAAAAAAAAAACTTCTAGAAAGTGAAATAAATAAAAAGAATATAAAGCGCTAAGCATTTTTATTAATTAAAAATGTACACAGAAGAGATCGCGCAAATACCTAAAATTCACTGATTTTGAATAGTTTAATCGATGCACAACAAAAAAAAAATAAAAAAACCAAAAATATTTAAAAATATTTTCGTGACTTATGTTACGAATTTTAATACATAAAACAATTAAAAAATGAATATTATTAATAGAATCTTATCGGTTAACTATAAATTATAGTCACAGAAACTTGAAAAAATATATGTAACTATGTCGCTAGTATAACTAAAGAACATTATTATTCTTAGTAATAATACTATTACTAATATTAAAAAATAAATATTATTAAAATAATTACTATTACTAAATATTATTAAATTAATATAAACTACACTATTGTTTTGATTTATTTTGGATTTTATAGGTCACTGTAGTAGATTGCATTAGAACGCATTTCTAGTGCAAGGGAAGCAACAGTGAAATATTATAGTTTTACAATTTTAGTTTCATTGCCTATAACTTATATCGTTATAAGAAAACAAAATTGTATTACATAACAATAAATATAAAAATATCAGGTGTTTCCTGAATTACATAAATTATGGACTTGTTCATTTTTTAACAGTTTCAAATGTTTCTAATATTAATAATATAATTAGTAAATTTTAAATTAGTTTCTAGTTAGTATTTGAAACAAAAGAATTGAAAATTTGAAACTATTATTTATTTGTTATTGGCTGATGAATTTTACTAATTGCAAATTACTTATAAAAATTTGATTTGGTTAAAATTATATGTAATTTATTTTAATTTAGAAATAATTTGATCGAAGGACCTTCGCCTATACAATCTATGTCATGGTCCGTTGCTCTACAAGGTCGGGATTTAGTAGGGATATCACCAACTGGTTCAGGAAAAACGTTGGGAGTAAGTTCCTTTGAAGCAGAAATGTTTATATCTTGTAAAATTTGTACAATTAAATTAATATTACATTTCATAGATTTAAATTTCATTACTTTTATAAAATATTTTAAATTGAGATTTCATTTTTGATAAAAGTCTATCAGTTACCTATTCCAAATATTAATTACACTGCAATTTTGATGTTTGGAGTATTGTTGCTTATTGTCTTAAGTATGCTCTTATTATTTCAAAAATTGTTATTATTTTTATGATGAACTAATGGCAGGCTCCCTCTTCTTAGCAGAATTACTGCTGATATATCTGCCTTCTGATGTTTAACAAATTTAGTTTCTATTAATGATTATTTACCAAATTATTAACACTATTGTTTTATTTCAGTATATTTTACCTGCAATTTGTCATGTAATTAAGAAAAATGAGCAAGAAAGCAACCCTTTTGATGGAAAATCAAAAGGTCCCATAGTCTTAATAATTGCACCTACAAGAGAATTAGTTCAACAAATAGAACTTGTTGTGCAGTGGTTTTCCAACAAGATACGTTGCACTGCTGTGTATGGAGGCGCTAGCAAAAATCCACAGGTAATATGTACATAGGAATATATATATGTATTAAATTATATTTATTTAATATTGTTATATTTTATTATTTTATATTTATATATTAAAAATTTATTTTTGATCTAATAATATATTAATGAATTACATTATGTTCAAAAAAGTACTTAAGCGATGGAGAAAACCTAATGAAAGTTAAACTGAAAGAAACCAAAAAGGAAAACTTATGATGATTATTAGTTTCTTGGATGAATTCAGTAACTAACGATTTTCTAATCATTATCACTAAGAACTATACTTTTTATGCGTATATTCCCCGTTAAGCCATATAGACTGCTGGATGAATCCTGCACTAATAAATTATTTATTCATTTTAACTTCTAAAATCGTAGTCAAATACTTGGTAATATAATTTAAAATCTCAGTTCTGATTTCTGTCAGTTTTAAAAAGAAAAATGAAATTGTCAATTCTAGAGTTAGCAAACAGCCAAGTATTGTTTTGGAAGATTTTTCAAATATAACAATATTTTAAAGAATTAAGATATGCACAATTATAAGGAACAAAATACATTTAATATTTTAAAAAAAAAAAAGTAATATTTTTGATTGATGAAAAAAATATCTGAAGTTCATGTTAACGTTTCATTTGGAATGTTATTTAAAATTTATTTCATTAACTTTCTTTAACTAATTTGTAGATAAGACGTCTTGCTTCTGGAGTAGAAATATGCGTTGCAACCCCTGGCAGACTTTTTGATTTGCTAAGTTGTCAAGAAACTGATCTGAATAGATGTTCTTATGTAGTTCTAGACGAGGCTGATCGTATGTTAGATATGGGATTTTTACCCCAAATTCAGGCCATATTTGATGTCATTGAGGTAAAAATATTCGTAACTATTTTGTAAATTTTTTGCAATTCGAAATTTAGCAAAAATGTTCAAAGAATAAGCAACCTGCACTCAGTGTTCGTTGAATATCGACGAATACAATTTGGATGGTTAGCGAGAAAAAAAATGTCTGTTGTCTGTTCTTTTCGAGAAAAAAGTAACTTCGAATTCAGAACAACTGACTACACTATCATTATTATTTTCAAGTAGATTTTAATTATTCATTCTTAATCTTCGACAACACCTATATTGTATTACAATTTTTTTTGTGAAATTTCGATTTTTAGGGGAAAAAACAAGTTCTTATGTGGTCTGCAACATGGCCAGAAGAAGTTCAAGATATAGCTCATGATTTTTTATCAAATTATATCTTTATTTCAATTGGCCCTACCAAACTAACTGCTAATCGTAATATAACACAAATTATTAAAATGTGCACTTCAAAAAGTAAGAAAGAAGAGTAAGTAATTTTTTGGAAGAATATAGGCAAGAATGCGATATTTTTAATGAATGATGAAAGAGCTAATTTTAATTTAATCTATTTATAAACGGTGATTGATGATGATCTGTAATCGTATTAGCTCTATCGGAGTATAATATTTCTATGACGATTCGGAAAAACTGATGTCTTTTATGGTATAATTTTTCAATAGTTTTCATTTAATAAATTATTTGTAATTGGCTTAAAACCTGTTTTACAGATTATTAAGGTTTTTCAAAGAATCAAGTTTAGAATCTGATTACAAGGTACTAATATTTGTTCAGAGGAAAATTCATGTAGACAGTTTGGCAAGATACTTAAATTTAAATGGGTACGTAATATACAGATTCAGAAAGAATCCAAACTCATCAAGTAAAATTCCATTACAATTTACATTGAAAACAGACAAAAAAAATAATTTATTTTAATTTAAAAAAGCTGAATTCGTTTTATAAAATAATCTCTTTTTAAGTTAAACATTTATTTTTATGATCTAAGATTTTTTAGGTTTGAATATTTAAATTTGTTTTAAGTTATTTTGTTTACGTTTAGCCTTGAAAGATGATATTTAACATGATGAAATTATTGACTGAAAAAACAATGTGGTTTTTCAACTCTAAGAAGATCTGAATTATCTAAAAATTGCTCTATGTTACTTAATATTGTAGACATTATATTAATACACAAAAAAAAATTTCAGAATTAAGTCAAGTTATATTCATGGCGATAAAAGTCAAGATTTTAGAAACAGAAGTATGAATTGTAAGTAAAATAATCATTAATTTTTTTACATTTAATTTCTTTAGTAAATTAAAGATCTCTATTTTTATGATTTATAAGAAAGTATTTAAATAATATTTAAATAATTTGTTTTACGATTGCCTTTTATTAAAATGCCTTAAATTCTTCATATATTTATATATCAGTGAAGCATATCAGAAAATTCTGTTAAACTTGTATAGTTTTCTCATTAATATGTTATTTTTAAAAATAGTTTCATAATAAGTGTAATTAAATCAAAAAGCAGAAACTAATCATTTCCAAATACCATTAATCTGATACCAACAAAGATTCAGTGGTCAATAATATTCGTTGATTACTATATTTTTGTAGAAAAAGCATTTTTTTGCGGAAGAAGGATATATGCTAAGACTGTTCGACTTCTGATGAATTTACTTTGAAAAAGATAAAAAGAATTGCGGTGGAAAGTTTTTTTAATCCTGTCCCTTCAAATTTTACTCTTTTTTTTGCAATTCTTAAAAAATAAAATGCATTTCTATACAATACGTAAACGCATTTAGTTTATTTTGCTTCAGGAAGTTAGCACCTTTTTATTACGAAGAATCACTTCTTAAAATTATAATAAAGATTGGGGAGTAAGATTATAGTAAACCTGGGGCGAGAGAGATTATGTAAAATATGGGAAAATTATTTATATTAAAAAAAATTTATTCTTTGATATTAATAACTTAGTTAATTATAAATGTTCCTAATATTCATTTTATTCTATTTAATTATTTTTAATTCATCGAAAATGTTAGACATGTAGTTTTAAATATTTTTAATATTGAACTAAATTCTTTTTAATCCAACGTGAGCCACAAATATTTTTTTCTCCTCAGTTTGTTGTAACAATTTTTTAAACCAAAATTTTTGTTAAATAAAGCACAGTGAAGTAAATGAATATATTTTTAATATTATTATCTTTACTTCAAAGTGCAAAATTACTTGATGACTATGAGGCCTTACCTTTCGGTGAAAATCTTTCCTGATCGGTGGCAACTGTTATCAGACAGTTAAAGTTTATATATCATCTTAAACTTTTAAACCCATAAAATAAATTTAAAAATTCTTTCGCAGCTTTTCGAGCCGGTCATGCAAAAGTAATGGTTGCAACAGACGTAGCAGCACGTGGTTTAGGTAATTATATTCTTTTTTATCTATTCAATTCTATTTTTAAATATAATTCAAAAGACCAATTACTTTTTTAGATGTTGAAAACATTACACATGTCATTAATTATGATTGTCCAACCGATGTGGCCTCATATATTCATAGAATTGGACGTACAGGAAGGTATGATTCAACTGGAAAAGCAATTACTTATGTGACGCCAGAAGATGGTGTCTATGCGAAGTATTTGATTTCAGTTTTGGCAGAATGCAATCAAGAAATTCCGGAAGAATTAAGAAATTTAATACGAAACTCTAAACAGCTAGCAGCCAGAAATAAATATGGTAATTTTCACATATTTGATTCTTTGAAAACAGGCTTTTGTCAATCTTAAATAAGAATTTTGTTCGTTTTCTTTATAATTTTAATTTGATGCATAATAATAACTATCTAATCAAACAATACAATTATAAAGTAATTTCGTATAATTTAAACCTGAAAGTTGTTTTGCACTCAATTAATGATTCATAAAACTCACAATGAAACCTTTTTTATATTCGATTCCTTAGTATTAATGTTATAAAATTTAGTGCATCATTGTTCATTCATTTTGAGTATTAATTAAATATAATTGAAGTATCGAATTTTAATAATTTTACATCATATAATCCTAAAACTTTTTTGATAATAATTAAATATATGGTATTGTATAGCAACATATTTCATAGTGGTATTTATAAAAGAGATTTAGCTTAGTCTAATTAAATTATCTTTTATTATTATTTTTTTTTTTTTTCCAAAAAGAGAAATATCGAGATTTTTCGAACAGCTTCAAGTTCAAGAGGAGGATACCTTACAGGAATACTAAGAGGTTAGACTTTTAAGTATAGAAAATTGTAAGACTTTATATTGATACCAATTTAAAAATGCAAATTATGTGATTGTAAATGACAAATATTTTTTTGAGAAATGCAAAAAAATTTTATGAAACGAGGGAAATATAAAATATTTTCAAATTCACCAGTTGTTTTTAGAAATCACTTGACTACGACTTATTTATATCATTGATATTTTCACAATTTCGATGATATAGAATCAGAATTACTTTTTTAAAATTAATTTTATTTTTCAAGAATAAAAATTATTATTTATATTTTATTACATTTATAAAATTTTGAGTAACTGATATTTTTTAATTACAAATTTTTAAATTACAAAAATTTAGTGGAATTGGTATCGAATAATAAAGTCTTTCTTTGGTTAATATCTAATATACTTTGTTTATATAAAAATTTATACATGAAAGTGTTAAGTGTTAATTATCAGAATTATATTAGATATTTCCCTACTAGTTTCAAGTTTACTGCACAATTTTCCGCAATTTTATTCATGTTATGATATATATTGCACCTGTTGTGCAGAAATTAATTCGATCTTTTTGAGGCCATATCCTTTAGAATTTAACACTTTTCTGAGGGAAAATTATTCGAACATTATTTTTTTTTATATAATAATGGTAATTAAACTCATTTAAGTTTGTGATTTAATAAAAATTTAAATTGTTAATATCACAATTTAAACTGGAAAAAATATTTGTGATTTTAAGTTTGATGCTTTTTTTTTAGCGACTGTTATTAGTTATGTTCAAGCGGAGTCAGAAGTTAATATTAAAAATTCTTTAAATCCATAAATTAATTCATTTTCAATGAAAACCTACATGAATATAATGAACTTAAAAAAAATAATAAGCTCTAGTGGTTTAGTATTAAATCGAAAATTTATATGTCTTATTTAAAATGTTATTTTGGTTTGACTTTTTATTAATCGAAAGGATATTTTATTATAAATTTATACCATCACATTTAAACAATGGCTTTATATTTCAGATACACAAAAGAGGATTAATAATTCACTGATTCACTGATTGCCATATTAGTGAAAAGGGAGTTACACATTTTCCTTGAGACTGTTTTGAAATATTTCTTTTTCATACTTCATTATTCAGAATCTACTGAAACTGCATACAAAGCAGGGTGATTTAATGAAAATCACATAACATGAAGGGTTTTATATAGAAAGTGACAGAAAAATTATTTAAAATTGTGTAAATGTTTGTTTTTATTTTAAGTATATATAAATTTGAAAATTATGTTGAAAACTCATTCCTTCTTAAGATCATCCTTTTATTTTTGATTTCCTTTATGTATGTATGCATACACACGTCAAACACATCATAAACAAGTTTTATTGGAGTATTTACAGAATTTTTCTCATTTTTAATGTTTATAGGAAAGTTTTTAATTTGTCAAGAATGAGAAAAAGGTAAAAAAAGATGAATTTACATAAAAGGACAAAGGAACACGAGGAATATAAAAGCTTGAAGCTTTGTATCAATGGTTCTTCAATCAATGAACGGGATATAGTTATATAAAGCAATGTAAGAAGCCATATTCGTGCAAATATTTAAATTAGGCACAACACAAGTGCTAACTTGTAAGCTATACATAAGTGAAATTCGATTTAATTTCGTTTTATCAAATAATAGGAATTTAGTGTTAGGAAAATTGAAATAAAATTACAATTTTTATGTAAACAATAGGGATTGTTTATTACATATTTCAGTAATTGACATACACAGATTTATTATTCAGAAGTTTCAAAAAAAAAATTTCAACTGTAGCTTCCACAACTTTTCACATGACAAATATATATATTCTTAATATTTTTTAGAAATTTTTAAACTTGTTAAATCCTTGTTTCACTTCCATATGGTTGATCGTTAGAATGCTGTATAAAATTATTAATAATTTTTGTTACTTATTAATCGAAATTGGAGCTATAAAATGTGGCACTCCGTACTCTGGAATCCCATGTAAAGGTAATGGGAGTTGGATATTTAAGAGAATATTAAATTGTTCGCTCGTTCATAATTTGTAATTTAAATCAACATGCCTTAGTCTTTTGAGGTCTTGGAAACTGACATCTATATTGTTCATGCCTTAAAAGGAATTTCAAAATTTTATTTTTCTAAATCCGAATTAAAAGAGGAAAAATTTTGTATATTTTAACTATTTTTTACAATATAGTTCTGTACAGATTTTTTAATATAGTTATGCTTGGCACATGGTGTGGTTGATTTCGGCAGTTAAGATTGATGTACGTCTTTTCAGATCTGCGTGGTAATATCATTTGATCTAACGCTTAACGCTTTCTAACGTTATTTAGTGCCCTAATAATTAAGATTTGTCTTAACCTTGGGGATTCAGGCCTCAATTTTTTGGCCCAAAATTTACTAATTTAAATCTAACTGAAAACGACGTGTCGGCAAGTTATGCAGATTTCTCACTGGCAATTTGAAAGTGAAAACTATCGAATTACTTATTTGTAAATTCGCATTTCTGTAATCAATAAACAAAATGAAATAAGTTTATGTTATATATTAAAATGGAATACACAATTAAGTTTTTTTAAAACAGCACTTTAATTCATAATTGATTTTTGTAATTTCTTTCAATATTTTCCATAAATATTAAATATGTTTATTATGCTAACGTAATACATACAATATAGCTATATTCTATCAAGATAATAAGAAGCTATATTGACATCAAGATATGTAGTAAAGCAAAATGTGTTATGCAGTGCTTACACTAATTTAATAAGTTATACATAAAAAAAAATATTCAAAAATTAAAAATTTTTAAATGCTAAAAATTTATTACTTTAAACTTATGAACCACCTAATTAATGGGATATAAATAAAAGTTAATGTAATAGAATATCATTCATAGCATATTTCCAGGTCCAAGCTCTGGCAATATTTTCATACATTGACTTATTTTTCAAATATAATGTACCAATTTCAGGTTCCATACATACATGACAATATGGATCAGTTAGCAAACTTTGTATAGAAATTAGAACCTTTGATATTGTTAATGCAAGACTCCAGTTGTGTTGTATAGAATCAATGCCAACATCACCATGTCTTGAAACATTAGGATGAAATATTTTTGTTATAAATCTTACAACTGGTGGACACATGGGATATCCATAAGGAACCTGAAGGTACAAATAAAATAAACCTCCTTCAAATGGGCTTCCTACAGGGCCAGTGATTGTTGCTTGCCAATGACAGCACCAAACATCTAAAGGTATTATTTCAATCCCTTCAGGTGGATCCTTTCTTAAACTCCGTAGTTCATTTCTCAATCTACTTCTTCTCCATGGATTTTCAACCCCCGTCGGATGGGATTGACTGTGCATATTTTGAAGACATGTTCTGCACAATGAACTCTCCACCAGTTTCGTGTACGCGTTAAACCAATTATTAATTGTTACTAACGGCTTATATAATGGCCATCTTTTAAGAGTATACACGTGCCAAGTGTCCTCGCTCACATGCGTTGCTAATAAATGTCTCCATCTTTTGCACACGTTACCGACACTCCATAAAGACATGTCATCAAGATACGAAAACACCGCTAAAAGTACTTCCGGCGGCAAACGTTCTACTACAAATAATGATAAATCATCTGGTTGTCTTGGATTTGTTAGAAGATTGATTCTTTCTGCTAATACATCGACTCTCTGAGGCGGACTATTTGCTTCCTGAGGAAGGTCGTGCTGCAAATAAGGTGATACACTTGATTTGTTATCTCCTCGTTCAGGAACATAAAACATATCTGTAGGTTCGTCATTCCCGGAATCTCCATCGTCTGTTTTTTCGGTAAAAATTGGCATGTCAAAATGCATGCAACTTAGCTCTTCAGGAAAGACGAAAGCGTGACATGTCGCGCAAATTGGTTCCTCAAAGCACGGACCGTAATAGCCATTACATATGAAGCAGCAACTTTGACGAAAATCCAATGCTTCATTCGTAATTGAGTTCGATGTTGAAGTTCCTGATGCATTTTCACTAGTTCCTGCCACACCCTTATTTGAATCTGTAGTGTCGGACATCTTAAAATTCGAAATAAATAACAATTATTACCAACGTGACAACTAGCAAGTTTACATAAACTCTACTCTATGGTAAAACCATGGACATGATAATCTTTTTTTTTCCGACTCACATTCGATAATTTAAGCCTGTAATATTTTATATTGCCACATTTAGTATTTAATTTATATACACATATAAATAAAATGGTGAAACTAGATTTTGCGGTACTGGTCCCTAAAACCGTTTATTTGTCAATGATTGCCAAAATTAATTTAATTATTTTTTGAAAGATATTAAAATAATGAAGTTTAAAAAATTTCCTATCGAGTAAAGAATCAGAATAAGATTACCTACATCTTTAAAAAAAGATAAAAACTAAAAGAAATTTTTTTCCTTTAATATTATAAAATTAAAATAATAAAGTAAATCTGACTTTTCTGCAAATATATTTTTGGGTTTTTGATATTTCTTTCTCTTTTCTTTAAATATTTAAGAAAATAATTTTCATTATCAAATTATAGCTAAATTGGTTTAGTAAATTTTCAGAATGAAAAAAAAATTGAAGTTTTTTAATTATTATGTAAAATTAATTGTAATATTTAAAATGTTCATAAAAAAATATTATTTTTAACAATTTTCATTCAATCTTTTATTTTAAACCTAATGTTTTCAAATCAAAATCAAAATTTTACCTGTCATTAAGCAATTAGAAATTATAATTCATATTAAAAATTTATTCTTATATGAAATAATGAAATATGATGCTAATAGTTTGTAATAGCAAAAAACTGATGTTTATTTAATGATGTAGTTATTTAAATGCAATTCATAGAATTTTTAAATTTCTTTTCATATACTATGCAGGAGCATTTTGCATTTTTCTTATAAAAATTGAACTGAAGTAGAATTTCTTTTCGATTTTTATTTTTTGATTTCCATACAAAATGTACTTCAATTTTAATAATATAACTTAGAAAGAATTAAGGAGACTGAAAATCATGTGGTCACATTAATGTTGATAACATCAATAATATAAGACTTTGCTTCAGAATTATATTTTCAAACATATAAAAAACAAATTTTGCAAAATATACAATTTTTTAAAACTAATTTTTTAATAAATTTTTTTTTCTTATTTTGTTAATACCACAAAGTGTTGTTTACAATTTCTTATATGTAATGCTGTAGCATAACAATGTTTGTGAGAGTATCACTGCATGTTTTTAATTTTCTGATCTAAATTTTAAATAATAAAATTTTATTCTAATAAAAAGCCCTTTTCTATATTCACTAAGAATTCCTTTAAGAATTCTTCTTAATTTTATTATTCTCTATTTTAAAAAAGGCAATAGCTTATATTGTAGTAGCAGTAATAATAACAAACTAGAAATTTTATATAAGTAATATTATGATTAATATTTTTCAGTTAGCCTTTAAGAATATTTTTACACCAATAATTTTTCAATTTCTTGTTGAATGGATTGAATCTGTGCTTTAAGCTGTGAACCCTCATTAGAAGTAATTGAACATGCAACAACAGGCCTAGAAACTCCACAAGCTCTGCCTAAAGCTTGCTTAGATCTTACAAATACATAGGGAACATTTTTATCTTCACACAGAATTGGTAAATGCAGCAAAATTTCCAGTGGTTCTGCATCTGCAGCCATTACTATGAATTCTGCCATTCCTCTGTTCAGAGTTTTGGTTGCCTCATTCGCCCCTCGACGTAACTGTTTATAATTATCTGCTTGCTGAACTACATTCAATATAGACACATTTAATTGCTGATCAGCCAAAGGATATGCTTTTGGATTAATCTTCTGTGGTTCACTCTGCAGATAAAATTTATAATATAAAAAATTAAATATAGCAATAATTAAAAAAAAAAAATAAAATTGTACATATTATTTGCAGTTGTGATATCAGTTATAACTATTGGAATATCAAAGCAGAATTTGTAGAAAAATTATAAAATTTAATAATATTTCGATAACCTTTAATTGATTTCAAATATCATTAGATTGAAATTACAGAAAACATAAATTTCAGAAACTAACTTCGAAATAGCCGATTGGTATTTGAAACTATCTTATGACCAAATGAGATGAGGTTAAGAAAACCTTTCCATGAATTCTTATAATAAATATTAATTTATTCGTACCATTATGAAATTTTTTTTACTTTCAAAAAAAATTTCTTGCCCTCGTTTATGAAATTTTATTATTTATCAATGGCTTTATAATACTTTACTATTTTATGCTGAAAACTGAAGCGCAACTTCGCACATTTTCCTGAAATTACGTTTCCGAAACTTCGCAATAACATGAATGTTTTAAATCCTGCGACAAATTTCTCCAAAAGGCAGACCGTTAATTTTAAGAGTGAACTAACTTTTAGAACTACTTCTAAACTTTATTTTTAAAAATAAAAACATGAATAATTCATCTTTAAACGAAAATATTTCGGATCATGAGCAAGAAGATTTCCAGGATGCTGACATTTTGCAAAATCAAGGGATCGTAAGCATTGGATTGTTGAATATTTGCTATTTCATGATATTCTCAGAGCTAAAATGTTGAAATCTCAAGCATTAATAATTACAATTTACTTTACTAAGTAAAATAAGGACAAAATATTGAAAAAGTTCTCACACAAGAGTAAAAATATAGTACCACAAAAATCTAATATTTTCAAAGATCATTATAAGCATAAAATTATCTAATTCTATGTATTTATGCACAATATCGCTGCTTTTTTGTAAATCAAAAACGGCAGATCAGAGATTATAAGTATTTTTTTAAAATCCTTTATCAGATATGCATAAAATAAATATATTTTGTAGTCCTGTAAAATAGTGACTGACTATAATTCAAGTTCATTCTTTAATTTTGAGACGACATTATCGCATTTACTTTATTATATTGCATTATTCTTGGTTTATTTTATTATGTTTTGAATAATGGAAAGTAATTTTAGGAAAATGAAGAAAATATTGATATAGAAATGCTTAAGATTAAATTAATGCAAATATGAAAATTACATTATTTGAAAATATAAATTGTGAGAAACTAATCTTTTCTATAAAAAAAAATTTCGAGTGAATGCATGACTTTATTGATAAATATTATTATGTATAGGATAGGTGTTTTAATTAACCTACAATTCTTTCAGTTTTTTAATATTAAGTTTTACAAGTAGAAAGATATAGAAAAATTTATGCAGTATTTTGTAAAAATATTATAAAAAGAGAATTTCTTTTAATTCAAGTTAACACTTTTTTAAAAATTCTTATTTTATTGTCTTATTTTTTTAGTTCCAATTTGACACATCACCATTTAAAACAGCTTTATATTTAATATAAGAATATGGTAGCTGAAAACTAATGGAATCATTAAAACTGGATTTATAAGAAAAACAATTATTCATTCCCTTGCAAATGATTTGGAGCATCAGCATATGTGAATTTCAATCTATATGCTTCTGCGACTAAAACACCTACTTCAGATTCAGCCCATTTATCAGTTGGCACTCTTTGCAATAAGAGCATTAAACTCTGAAAATCTTTTTGGTTTAATATTTCCTTTCTCCACTGGATAAGAAAAGCTGCACATACATAGAGTTGAAAAGCTGCAAGACCGTCTGCTTCGGCCAAATATGTATCCCACAATCTTATTGTACATTTCAATGGTATTTCTCTCGTTAACAAATTATTGATCCAACGAAACGAAAATTGCAAGTAATCAACGCCATGATACTGCAGATGTTTATGTAGAGGCAGATCTATTCTCTGAATTAATTCCTTAAGCTGATTAACTTTTTGCTGAATCCCTAACTGAGCAAAAATATAGTTGTCTTGGATTCCGTCTAAAAATTTTGACAGACACCAAAAAGAATCAGCCTCAACAACATCTCTTTTTTCTTTCTGTACATTTTCAAAAACAACTGTGTTCAAGTTTTCGTTTTCAGGGAGGATGTCTTGGAGAAAAACTATAAAAAAAGGCGTTACAAGATCATTGATACCTTGAACGTAACCGGAGGCAGGATGGCGAATAGCCCAGATAAATAAAATTCGTTCGAACATCTGCTGAACAGCTTCCTGCTGAAACAAATTGATCTCTGGGGACATTCTAGGAATGTCAATATGAATCTGATGGTATATGTCTTGATAGGTTTCATTGCAATCAGTGTGATAGTACTGATTGACTAGGCTCCAATAATCTTGGCGTTTTCGTTGAAGGACAACTTCTCTGCGTTCCAAGCTGGCTGGCAAGTAGCCCGCCAAAAGTTTCCAGGATGTCGATCGCAATCGAGGCGGAATGCCACTCCAACTGAGTCTTCGAAGATCATCTAAATTTAGAATTTGAGAATTCAACAACGGAGAAAACTTTCCTATTTTTATTAATTCACTTTCTTCATTTTCTTTCGATGATAAATTTATATCTTGAACTGATTTCCTGGACTGTGAGGCAAAAGGAGAATTATCACAAGGCACCTGATGTAAAGCTAACCTCTGTATGGCTTCCGTCTTTTTTTCTTCACTAAGTGTGTCATTAAGTTTAGAGATGTGATGATTGTTGATGACACTTAGTGCTGCTGATTTGGCAACTTTTTTAGATATGGTTACATCAGATATCGCGAGTAAATCACTGTCGTCTTCGTTGTCTCCTATCGACCACGCATCCGAAACGCTATTATCAAACTCTTGAAATGAAGTTGTAGTTGTGCGATTTTGATATTCCTTTTTTGGACTTGGCCTTCCCGGTACAGTCTTTGTATTCTTTTTCCAAAAACTGACTTTTGCTTCATTTTCGCTCAGCTTGGAGTTTTGCATTTTATTTTAAATGAGAATAATCTATTGGCTATGACAGAAAATCTTCATTAGGTCAATATTATTTAAATCTGAAAAAAAGAAAAACCCACATCAATTTTATATTTGAAATTGGTAATCCATAAAAAGAAAGTTATGTTGCTGAATTTAATTATAGTCTGTATTTTTAGAAAAGCAAGTATTATTTTCGTTAGCGAAAATAAAACTATCTGACCTTCTTTCTGTTATTTTGTGACATTACTTTAAAATATAAAAATAAGATTTACAATTATAAATTTGTAAGAATATTAAATGAAAAGTATCTTTTATATAATAGTAAAATTTTATTTTTTTGAGATATTTTATTAAAATGATAAGAAAGCAAAATAGGAAGCAAAAAAAGAGATGAAAGTAATAAAATTTTTGTAAAGGGTTATAAAATAATTTTACATAGCAAAAAAGATGGTGAATAAAAAAAAGATTTAATATTGTTATAATTTACTATTGCTTAAACTGATATCTGAAAGCTAGGGAAATAATATTTATTTTAGTGACCTCCTATAATAATTTTTTTTAAAACTACTCAAAATAATTAAAAACCTAAATTCAAATTTTAATGAATTATCAATTTTTTTTTACAGAGAAAGCCTTCATGTTTCAAGTTGAGTCTATTAATGAAAAAAGTATCAAAAAAATTGAGAAAAAAATTAAACAAGTTTCAAATCCTTATAACAAAAATATCTTATTTTTTTTAAAAATTTTAATTCCAAATTTAACCACATTTATTTAAGTTCAACATTATAAATTGATATTTTCACTCATAATAATATACTATATTTGATTTATCAATACTATAAATAGTATTTTATGAAAGCTTAAAAAATTTTAAAAGGAAATTGAATTCTTAATGTTTATAATATATAAGTTCAAAATTCACACTAATATTTTCACAAACACATGCTTTGAAAAAGTTTAATAATAATTTAAATTAAATCTTAATATTCACATAATAAACATGATACATTTAAAGAGTGTAGAGTATGAATTTCAAATGAAAAGGAAAATTATATAATAAGAGAATTTAAATTCAAATAATTTCATTTGATGTATTATTGATGAAAAGAAAATGATCAAACTGATGTGAAACTAATTCACATATTATTGTAAAGTTTAAATTTTTTTTTAAATTATTATTATTAAGCATTATTTTATTATTTATAACAATGTTAATAACATATCAAATACTCTGGGAAATTCATTCATTTTCTTTCTACGAAATGAAGTATGAAACATTCAGAAACTGCCAAAACAATCTCAATTGCATCAATGATTATGTACCTGCCTTTTAATTGTTTTCCACTATTAAAGCATACTGATATCTTTTTCCTATGCCTAATTATTAAAAGCTCCTGATATTAGTTATAGTGGTATTAGTTACTATTTATTTTCCATTAAAAAATATTAATCAAACAATACATAAAGATATGGAAGGATCATCGAAGCAGTAGCAACATGAAACGGAGCAGCCAACTTTACATACTTAGTTTCATCTGTAGGAATGATTCAAAAAAAAATGTGACAAGCGGTTTTCCGATTTTAATTTCACGCATTTAGTTTTAGCTCTATGATTAAATCAAAATTATGAAAAACCGAGACTAATAATATTTTAAATTTTGGATAATAATTTTTAGTACTAATCCAAGAATATATATTTTTTTAAATTTCCTTCTGCCTATTTCCAATTATCAAATAGTAATTTGATAATTAGTATATATTCAAAAAAATTTTTCTTATGTAATATCACTTTACATTTTTGGTTATTCATTTTTCCTCAATGCAGCAAATATGAAATCAACTTTGTCTTATTCAAGCTGATTCTTTTTGATTTTTTTTTTTTAATACGTTTCTATAATATTTTAAGACCGGAACTTACCGTTCATGTTAAAAACTGCATCGCAGTTGAAGTTAACGCAAATAGATTCTGAGCCCGAGAATTTACTATGAAGATATGACTTATGTGAAAGTCTACAATGCTGCATTTTTTAGTTATATTGCACAAGATTGAAAAAAGGAGTTTTGACTAAAATTTGTTTTACATTAAAATCTATTCCGGCTACAGCAAAACATTCGGCAATACTGATAATACAGAGAAAATTCCCGAAAAAAAAACAAATCCTGTCGTTCATGCACATATGTCAGTAATGATTTTAAAAAAAATGTGGAATGGTTAGAAGTTACCAAGGGTCATATAGAATATATCCGAATTAAATTTTAATAGTAGAGTCATAACAGCGAATAATATTATATTCCACAATAAGCAAAACTTATACAGTTGTATTATATAACATGAAAATTTGTTTTCATTTTTTTACATTTTTATAATTATTTTAAAATTTTATGCTTTGAAAATTTCACTTAATGAAAAAAATAGTGAAATTTTGAACTTTCTCAATATTTTATGAATAAGTAAATGTTTAAATTACTCTTATAATAATTATATATTTTCCTTTAACTTTCACTAATGATAGATGTTATAAGAAATCTACTAAATGGAGGTAAAAAAAATTACAATTCTATGCTCTTCTTGTAATTACTGTCCAAAAACTATACAAAATACTTTCATTTTCACAGAATGTTGCAGATATAAAAAAGTTAAAATCATCCGGAATTTTTACAATACAAGGAATAAAAATGACAACAAAAAGAAAATTATGTTCCATTAAAGGTTTGTCGGAGGCAAAGGTAGATAAAATTAAAGAAGCTTGTGGAAAATTATTAGGAGAAGGATTTATAACGGCTTTGAACATAAGTAAAAGAAGAAAACAAATTTTTCGAATCAGCACCGGGAGCGAAGAGTTTGAGTAAGTAGTATTATTGTAACTAAAATTTAATGGTATACGAATAATATACTAAACATTAATAATATTTTCATTTCAGCAAACTTCTGGGAGGAGGAATCGAATCTATGGCAATAACGGAAGTCTTCGGAGAATTCAGAACTGGGAAAACTCAGTTGTCACATACTTTTTGTGTTACAGCTCAGCTTCCTAATGACAGCGGTTACACTGGTGGCAAAGTTATCTTCATAGATACCGAACATACTTTGTATCCCTTTGGCTTATAATTTCTATCATTATAACAACCAAATTGCAGAGTATCCCTTTCTTTAACAAAATCATAGCCGTCCGGAGAGATTACGACCCATAGCCGAGCGATTTGAGCTAGATCAGGATGAAGTTCTGGAAAATATTCTGTATGCTAGGGCTTATACGAGTGAACACCAATACGAACTACTGGATTATGTAGCTGCTAAGTTTTATGAAGAAGCAGGGCTTTTTAAATTACTAATAGTCAGGCTTGTTAAAATTGAGATATAAAAACTGAAAGTTTATAACTTATAAGAAATATGATTATAAAATTTATTTTCATAATAGAAAATAATGTATAAATTTTCTGTAATTTCCCATTAGGTAGATTCAATTACAGCACTTTTTCGTGTTGACTTTTGTGGTAGAGGAGAACTGGCAGAAAGACAGCAAAAATTGGCTCAGATGATGTCTCGTTTGCAAAAAATTTCGGAGGAGTATAATGTAGCAGTATTTATAACAAATCAGATGACGGCCGATCCTGGTGCAGGATTAACGTTTCAGGTGTTTTCATTTATAAAATTTTCTAAAGAAAAATAATAAGCAGTTTCAAAAATATCAGATGGCTGGTCCGCCATAAAAATACAACTTTGTTTTGTTTTTGAAAGATTAACATAGTTTTCTTTGAAGGTTGATCCCAAGAAACCAATAGGAGGAAATATTTTGGCGCATGCTTCGACAACACGCATATCGCTTAGAAAGGGGAGAGGTGAGACAAGAATTGCTAAAATATATGATAGCCCAGAAATGCCTGAATGCGAAACTGCTATTGCCATTACTACCAGTGGAATTGCTGATCCTAAAGACTGATTTTCAAGATTGATTTCAATAAGTTGTGTTCATTATTTATTACGATCAATCGAATTATATTAAATTTTATAATGAATTACGAAATATTAATGATAATATAAGTATATTTTCCTTCATATTGCATTGAATGCTAGTAACTGAATAAAATCTTTTTAAAAAATATTTAGCCTAAGCGTAATTATTTTCACAATATAAAAAAATCATTAAAAGAAAATATGTATATTTTATCAGATAATGTTAGTTTGAAGAAAATCGTCATTTTCACAAGATTAATTTCAAAAAAATACTTTTTTTATTTTCTCCTGTAAATTGTAAAGTTATAGGTCAGCAGTATTAAATGATATTATTATTTGTGAAAAAATACGCAAAGAAAATTTTTTTCATTATAAATAATATTAAACATTTTTACATCTTGTCGTATGTAATTATTTTGATAAGAAATGTATTTCTAGTTGGTGTACCATGTATTCTCGGCTATAAAAAATTAATATTCATTTGTTATATTTTTTAGTTATTGTCCGAATAACGGAAACTATGAAATATTCATTTTACAAAAAAATAATTTTTCTTTATTGAAAAATACTATTTTTTTTAAACTAGGATATTATTATTATTATTTAAATACCGAATTAAGTATAAAATATTTGTAAAAAATTTTTTATCATATTTAAAGGTGAAAGATACTTATGGCACAGTCATAAGGTCTACCTGCTTCGCTTTCATGGTTGGATTTTGTTTTGTTATTTAGGCTCTCATGCGATACGCGACTTTAGCCATTTCCTGTTGTCGTAACGAATGTCTAGTGGACGGAGTTTATAGGCTCGTTGCTATTTGCGTCTTGGGGGATACAAAATGATGGGCTTGTTAATTCATCTTGTAAATTTATTGCCTAAACACACATGGCAGTTACGGATTACCTACACTCTTGTCTTGCTCCGACATGGTTATGAAACGCCAGATTCTTTTACTGTCGAGTTTTGATAGCTATGATGTTTAGTTTACAAGATGAATATGGTGTTTGGATAACAGTTAAATTCTTATCAACCTTCTCGAATGTAACTAGTTATTTTAGAATTTGAAAGCGTTGAAGTTTTTTTGTCTTTTTCAACTTTAAAATTTTATTAGTTTCGTTAAATTTTTAAATTTCATTAGACTATCAATAATTTATTTATGTAAAATTTCGAATATGAGAGCAATAGAATACATTTATTATTTATTATAGTTTATAATGTAAAACATTTAATTAGTTCTCAAATAATGAAGGCCTACACTATAGGAGGTATTGGGTTGAATAAATTCTCTTTGGATAGAAAATTTTTATTTTTAATTGTATTTTAACAAATTTTTATTTGTTTTACTTAAATATATTAAAAGAAAACAAAAAAGTAAAATTAATAATCTTTTTTTTAACAGACAATCAATATTTTCTACGAGCTAATGTTTAAATAAGTAGTGTTATTTGATCGTAAATGTTTTAAAATTTTCCTTTATTATAACTATAATAATACAAAGCATTTAATATTGAATTATAATTTATAGGTAAAAGAAAATATTGCACATGGAATAAAAACATAACAATTTAAAACTTATGGATCAAGACTTTTTACACACAATAAAGATCAATAAAAAAATCAAAACCCATTTGTAGAGCTATAAAGAGAAATTTTCATGCTCTCGCTTCTGTAACTGAAGCTCAAGAGGAACTGTTATTGTAAAACATTGTCTAAAAGATACTCACGGCAAAATAATCAACAAACTTTTTATCCAATGCAAAATCGCATACAATTTATAAATTTTTTTGATTGATGATTACATACAATAGAAGAAAAATAATTCCCAATTATCTCTCAGCTTATTTAAATAAATAATAAATGTTATTTCCCCAGTTTAATAGTCATTGTAGACATCGACTTAATTAAAAATAATTTCTTTTTTTTACCATATCAAAAACTGTAATACAAAAATAAAAATTTGTACGTTTGTTTTAAAAAAAATTAATAACAATTATAATTATATATATATATAAATCAAATGCATAAAAACCGAAGGATATTTTTGTACAAGCTGTTCACTAATGTTTTACATATTTACACTTATGAAACCATTTTGAATCTTTAATAGAACCGAACTTAACAGAAGACAGTTACAAATATTTGACGGAAGATCAGCAAAAATATGTTTTAAATGCAAAACATTTACTTTAACATCAGTCACTGACTGTATGGATAGTAATTTTAAATGCGAAGATATCTGTAGATGATTTAGAATTTGGAGATACCTTTATGATGAACATAATCATATAGAGAAACTCCAACTTTGGCTTTTAATTCTTTGTACGTTTTCAAGTATTGAACGAGAAATTTATTTTTGGAATACTAAGTCCCTGTGAACGTAAAACACTTTTGAAAGACAAAATTTTAAATTAGGAGAGAAAACATGTAAATATTTATAATATTTTAATAAATTAGAATTTATTAATTACTTTAATAAAATTTATTAATTGCATTGTTTATTAAAATAAATAGAAAAAAAAGACAATGTAAATTATTTAAATAATATAGATATTTACAAAAAAATAAA
>JAOWBB010006455.1:0-25822 GCA_028565995.1 Ricinus marginatus | reverse complement strand
TGGTACTTGCAGTTCTTTCTTCCCACATAAGCTTCAAGTGCCCATTTACCGCGAACTCTTCTCCATGGCTCGCGGTCGCGTGGAGCAAGTCGCGTGAGACTGTCGCAGGAGATTTTGATTTTGGCAAGGGAAAATGCGGACGCATTGCTAGTGAACACTGAAAAATTCTTCGCCTTCTGAAATCCGTTGAGGATGATTCATCCTCATAGAACGTATGCTGAGGTTAATTAATTGCCTCTGTCGCTGTTCCTTCCTGTTGCCGAATGCCATCCGTGAGCTAAATTCTGTACCGCTTATTATTACCGAAGCTGATCTCCCGACGGTCGGTTACAAACGAGCTTCGGACTGACAATATTAGAATTTTCTATATATTTTCTTTGGCAATGCAAATAATTCCGGAAAAACTTGAACGCGATCTCGAACGATTTGAAAACTTATTTAAAACTGCGCTGTTTGTATATAAATCGTTTGCCTTGTTACTCTAACCTAATCGCCGGTCAAATAATTCGGATGTCTTCAAACGGATTCTGAATGCTAAACATTTTCTTCACTTGTAATCACATACTGGATGGTGAGTAATTCATTTTTTTTACGTTGCTCTTACTGAATGCCTGGCAGTAAATTTGGATAAACATCTACCTCAGAGACCGTAACGTCGGAAAGAAAATCCGCATTCAGACAAAAATCCCATTTTTTAATATTAGAGGAATGTGATAACCGAATGTTTTCTTGATGGAACTTGTGCCGGTTGACATTTTGGTACGCAAATATTCGAAAAACCTGAGCAAAAAAATGAGATGGAAAAGGTCAGAATTGCAAAATACCACGCACCGATTCTTAATGATTTTGCCATCTATTCCAGTGTCTGCCTTAAAATAGATATTTAGTCAGATATTAAAATATCTTCTGAGCAATAAAACAAAAAATCTATTTGCTTTGCATGGACACAAGGGAATAATGCATGAAACGAAAATAAAACTCGATTTAAAAAAAAAAATCTAAAAGTAATAAAATGTTTTATTGCCATCGGTACTATCAATTTTTACATTTGCGCCAAATTAATAACCTCTGTTTGGCATTAATAAAATTATACTGGGTTAACTATTAAAAACGAGAAAAAATGTTGAATACCATCTGTTAAACATTTATCTAAAACCACTGATAAATAATTGGATATTTAACGGTTAGATTAACTTCTGAAAAAATTAAATCAGCGAATGACGTTCCATAAGTTTTTATTTATTTAATTTGCACCACGGCATCACTAGCTTTACAAAAAAAGAAGAGACAAAGATGACAGAAAAAAATCCAAAAATTATTATTGTTGCAAGGAATAAAAGAAAATGCCATGAGTTCAATTTAAGGTAAATTCTTAAAATAAGTTAAAGGTATAAAAATGAATTCCAAAACGTTAACCATGTGAAAATGATTGTGGCATAAACGAACATTTCTGCAGGTCTCTTAGTGGTGCCGCGTAATTAAGCAATCAAAGATTTGCTACGAAAACCGCAAAATTTTGAGATTCCTTTTTTTGTATGTTGGAACTATCGGAACACCAAAACTTCTGCGATTCCTGTAGCAATCGGCTACACGAATTTGCGTTTCCGACAAACACCCCAAAAATCTCTTTTTTTTTTTTTTGACTTTTTCGCTTTCAAATTCTTCCCTACTGTTTCTGGGTCCGAAGACCGAGATTTTCTCAAAAATAATGTAAAATTTTTTATCAGCCTCCCCAACTATTCCAGCCAGGGCTTATGCGACACTCAATCACCTTCCCATACGTAAACTTCATGTGTTTGCCCCAGCAGATTGAATTGCGAATTTCGCTCCGTGGACGTCTCAGCCGAATCAATTTACGTGCGTTTTTTCATCCAACGGTAAAAGTACACTTTCATCAAATTCCCTTTTTGCGGAACAAAGGAAGAAGCCAATCACACGTCGTCATTTCCTATAACTTAATGTAAAGAATAAGGAGAGAAAGAATCAGAAAAAACAGAGAACAGGAAACACAGGGAATAAGAAGTGTTTCGAATGAATTTTCGGTACGCAATAAAAATTGGGAAAAGCTTAAAAACCAATCACCGCAGCCTCTGACTTTTCTTATTCGACCAGATGAGTTCCAGGCCCGGACAAGATTTAATGGTGTAACGCGTGGCGAGCTCCGCAGCAATTTCTTTTCGAAATTAAAACTTTTTATTTGAGGAAAACTCAGCGTTCGATTCATGCTGCGGCGTGCACATTTGGAACGCGGGAAAGCGAAAGAGCGACCGGAAAAAGCAGTCCGGAAGAAACATCCGGAGAGCTAAATATTTCGATAAGCGCATTCGAAGATGGGCTTCGTGCTCGAATTAAAAGCTCTTATTTTCAATTAATTTTGGCATTTTTTTATCTGCCCGGGAGAATAAATGTTAACGAGCGCAGGGACGAAAAAGAAGAAAAGAAAAAAAAAAAGAGAATTTGCTGGAAGATAAGACAGAAAGGAGCTGAAGATTATAATTGTGGAAAATGAGCTTTTTCGAAGGCTTTTCGCTTCGAAAACAGATTAAAGTAAAATTCTTTTAATGGAATTAAATGTCGCTTTTGCTTATTTTTCGCGTGACTAAGATAGTAATGGAGAACCCGTCGAAAAAGATTTTTGATCTCAAAAAAAAGGGAAAAATGCGCAGCGGAGCGGTTTGCGAAATCGAGGCCCTGAGGCAGGCAGCAAACGGCCTCCGGGATCGGCTCTGACGGTCGAATCTTTGGGAGCGGAGTGACTCCTGCCGTGGCGAACGCGCCGCAGACCTCTGCAACGTATCGGCATTCAAGAAACTTACCCCTGGCGATGTGAACCGTCAGAAGAACGCACATCAGCGTCCGTAGAATTCTCCAGTAATCCTTTGATCCCATCACAGTCCGCTTAGTACCTCGAAGTTCTTGCCTGAAAACAAAGGAATTTCATGAAAGGTTGCAATGGAAAAAAATATTTTCACGTCCCGGACGGTTGCCTGCCTCGATAAAGCACAAAATTCACTTTTTGCCGAAGACAAACGCGGCGGTAACCGTAAATTGTAAAACGGGAGGAAGCATGGCCGCAATCTGTTACTTTTTCGTTGCCGCTCTTTCAAATTCTCGACGAGCACGAACGAAGAATTCTGAATGAACCTCGCCAGCTTTCAGTCCCGCAATGAATTCACAATAAAATGGAAATCCGTACCTTTCTTTTAGACATCGGCAAAACTACAATGCGAGACGGAACGTCGAAAATCAAAATATTCAACAAGAATCCGGAAAAAAAATACATTTCGGGGGAAGTGTTCAACTTCAATGATATTTCACCGAGGAAAAATCTCCATATTTTTAGGCTAAACGAAGAGTTTCTCACGGAAATTTTTCAAAGACCCTTTATGAAATCGCTGAATAATGATTGATGTTTTTCTCTAATAGTGTGAATTTTTCATCAAGAAAGATGAATCGGTGCCGCGGAAAGCAAAATTTCCTCGTTCGAAAGAATGATGATATTTTTGATTTCCACGGTTTGGCAGACTCCTTCGACGATAAATCATTAGAAGACGGCGATTAAACCAAAGGAAACACCACCGTACGTTCCCGTCCTCCACGTCTGCAATCTCGGATCTCAAGACCCGAGAAGGCAAAATCGCGACATTCGCTAAAAACGCGCACGCCAGGCGAAACTAACCCGAATACAGCCAAAGAGCAGACTCCGCGGAACCGGCACTGAGGAAACCAAAATCGTATTTTTAGACAGTCACCGGAAAAAGTTACTGTGGCGGAAGGTGAACGGTAAACCGGTTCAACGTTTCCTCTTTTTTCCTTTGCCTGCGCAACATCCTCGAAGCGAAATTTTTCCGACAATTCAAGTAATCCAAAAGGAAAATTCGGACCCATTTCAAGTCTGAAAGTAGAATTATTACGACCGTTCGTCTGGCAGTAAATCGCGGTCACAAAGCTAAACAGCGGGAATAATTTAAATTTTAAGATGCTCTTTCTTGAGAGTCCCCGTTTTTTGAAGAAAAACCGTCATGCAGAAAGCGTAAACGGCAGAAGCTCGAGCCCCCGGAACCCAGTCGCGTTAAAACTTGCCTTCCACAACAACAATTTCATGTTAAATTACCAAATGCAATTTTTACATTGGAAACCGTGCGGAATCATTGCCGCAGCGCGACAGTGCAATTTCCACAATACGAACACGCTCCTCACATTTTCGCGAAAAGCTGCAGTACGATGCCCCCTCGCCACGAAACATACCGCGGAGAAGGCTTCAAGAGCCGAGGACCACGCACTCGATCGAAAGAACGTTTAAGAAAATTCATTGCCTGGAAAGCGGCGGGACTCCAAAATGCAGACGGAAAGGAACCTGCACGGGAAACCGATGCTCCGGAAAATCTGCCGTCTGCTGTTAAAAGTCATTGCCAACATTTTTAAAAAGAAAGAAATCTAAAAGAAAAGAAAATGAGAAATGAATCAAAAGATGAAAAAAACTCGTTCGTTTCGCCCTCTCGCTGCTCTCTGTCGCTTTCAAAATTCATAACGTTCGCGTGACACGGTTTCATTGTCATTCCTTTTCCTGTAGTTATAAATTAAATTTGAATGAAAAAGATCCAAAATGCTTGTCACTGTAGTCAAACATCAAGCGAATCTCCGTCCGCTGCGGAGCTCAGAGCGACTGCTCTTCGAAAAGGCAAATTGCGGCGCCTCCAGATTTGATTTAGGACATTTACTGGCTAATAGAAACCCACCTCGGAAAGAACAATTTTCCGGGTTTTCCGTTTCGATTAGAATTTCCCATTGTTTTTCTCGGTTATCCTTTTCATGACTGTACGTCCATTCGCCGGTTTCGACGATTTCCGACAATTCAACAAACTCCGCGAAAAAATCCTGTTCCTTTTATTATGTATTTTTTCAAGCTGCATAAAAGCTTCCTCAACTCGTTATCCCGGATCGACATTGCACTTGAGATTTTTGTTATTTTCTCATGCGAGATATTTCCCGTTTACTGCCATTTAATTTACTGTTTTTAATTTCTTGATATATTATTATTGTTATAATAATATTTAAACATTTTTTTTTATCACTTTAGCAAGGTCGAACGGTTTATTTCTATAACTACCGATTCCTTTACGGAGATTTGGCCCAAAAAGTGGCAACTTTTTGTTGACCGCGGGGAGTTTCATGCGTAACTTCTGTTGAGGCTTCTTTGCATTTCTGTTTCCAGTTGTTGAAGAAGAATTTTATTCGTAGAGGACGCTTTTTTCGATGAGGAAGGTTCGACTGAGGGAACGAGATTGGTAAAATGTCAGAAGCGGCTTTCGGTCGAAATTCTCGGCTTGGCGAAAATTTTCTGGGCAAAATTAGAATAGGATTTTTAGTTATCCTACTACATTGCGTGCTCGAAGGTACCGTCGAGGAGCTTCGTTTCTGATGGATCAGACGCTGCACTGCGACCTGCCGGGAAATGCAAACCTCGAAGTAAAAGAGGAAGCGAAAGGTGGTGCGGAAAGCAGGGAATTCGAGAACAAAAGTATAGCGGGCGTAGAAAAGAACAAAGAGCAGCAGAAATGGCTGGAAATAGAGCTTCTTTTATTTTTCAGTTTTGGAGACGTCCAGCGCCGTTTCGCCCGGATTTCCAAACTTCTTTTTATAACATTTTGACACCGTGATTTTGTTTTACAAGTTAATGATCCAATTTTCTCTACATGGAATCACTGGCTGCTGAAATGTGTGATCCGCTCTTGCAGCCGATACCTGAAGAAGAGCACGGGAATAATTATATTTTTCATCATAACTTTTCAGGTCTGCTAATGACACAAACTATCATTAGATAGATCTATAAACACTTTTCTTTCTCAGACTTAGACTTGCAGTTGAACCTCAATACAGCATTGAACTTGCACACGACATTAAGAGCAAAGTCGCTGTTTCGATTGTTATCCCCGTTTCCTACATGGGCGTCTGGCCACAGGATGCTATTTAGTCAGGATGAACCATTTGTGGTACGAGCCCGGCTCTAAAGTTGACGAACATGTTTCAAAATAACACGCGGAAAATAATGCTTTTCACCTCAAACTTGTGGTAAATTTACTCCATCCGCTCTTCACGAATATCCCCAATACATTTTAGCGAAACAAAATATATACTTTTCAACAAGAATTGTTAACTTTCATTGTTTCGAATTATATGCGTTTCCGTGACAATTCGAATTTAAAAAATGAGAGCAAAGCCGAGATACATTAAATGTTTCTTTCCGCTTTATTTTAAAGTCGGCAAAAGAAATTCAAATGAAAAGGAAGGTTTCGTCGGTTCTCGATGATCGTCTCCCGTGGATCCGAAACCTTTAAAAAATCGTTTAAATGGAGTTTTTCCGACGAATTTCCAACGACAGCACAAACTTTCTCTTTTTTCGCGAGCAGAGAGTCAAGCAATTTTCTGTTGGAATGCAAAAATTACCTTCGTTAAGCAGCGATGCCATTCTCTCAAAGTGTTTGGCTCCTTTCGCTAATCTTGCAGTCTTTTGTGCGGCTCTGCAAATTGTAAGTTGTGCTTCTTGAAAATTGATTTCAATCGTACGTTAAATTGTAAAAAGAGGATTGCGGAGAGATTGAAAACAATAGTGACAATATCTGATCTTTTGAGAATGCTGATGAGGCATTCGCTGTTTTCGTGCAAATCCCGACACTGAAGTGAGAATCAAAACACAAATAACATCATTGAGAATCGATTTTCAGTGGTGGAACATGAATTTTCATTTTCCCATGACCCATTAATTATTTTCATTCACCTCTCATACAGAAGCCCCTTGTGTGTGGAATAGAAAAGACTTATCGGAGTCTCAGATGTTCCGTTTCGTTTTTCAAAATGCAATGCTATCAATTTTTCCATCATCCTCGTTCCTTTTTCTCTTTCCCTGGTATTCTAGCTGCGGCAATTATGCACCCACAACTCGACATGCGTGGAAAATGGTCCAATCGTTTTAGCCGGAAAGGATCGGTCGGTTATTCCTCACCGAACTGCCTCGCCACGTTGAAATACAGAAATAACCATGGTAAAAAGGTCGCGGATATACAGTGAATCGATCTGGTAATCGTGAGGCAGCGCAAACAAGCGACCACGATATATGAATCACCCAAGATGTAAGTTCACCGATGCAGAAGGGTGAAATGTTGCTTTATTGAGCGAATGGTAAGTAAAAGTGGTTAAAAATTTTTGAACTTTCTTCTTTGAATCATCTCAAATTTCCTTGCTCCGTTTGATGAATTAACGAACTGATACGTTTGTCTGGGAAAAATCATCTTAACTTATAAGATCCAGCATCGCGGAGATTTTCTCCAATCAAATCCCAAGATGCAAAGAATAGAAAGGAACAAGAACTTAATTAGGTAGACGAAGGCGTCGCAGAACGTGACAATCGCAAAGTATTTAGAATTACAGAATTCCCGAGGATAAAGAGACGGTTCACGACCCGTTCTTATCCTTTCGATTGCGACCAACATTTTCCAATCGGTTGCTGCTAAGGGAACCTTAATAAGCAGTTGGCTTATATCCTTTTAATATTTACATTTGAAATACCAATTTCATACAGATTCTTCATAATCTGGACAGAACGAAAAAGAGTTGTTTTTTTTTTTATTCGGTCGAATTGTGAGAGTGTTACCATCGAAAAAACGTGTGCAGATCCAGATCCAGACTTTAAAAACATGAAAAGCGAATTAGAATCGCTATAAGAAACAGCAAGACCCACATTTGCTTTTTATCCCAACTTCCAACAGACTCGGCGTTGTCTGCCACGTAACCGAGGAAATTTCTCGCGAGAAGAAAGCGAATGAAATTTCCAATATGTGCCGTGATCCCCATCAAACTGCACATCACTTTACAAGATAAAATAAATTAAAATGTAAGAATGATACAAAGATCGATCATGGAGAGTCTTTGGGCGAAAATTGTAGAAAATATACAAAGAAAAAAATATTAAAATAAATATCGACTCAGTTGCTTTAATTAAAGCGTTGCTTAAGAGCTCTGCCACTGGACGTTATGAAAACCTGAAACGGAAATAATCTCAAAAATGAAGTAAAGATATCACTGGAACAAAAGGACAAAGGAAGAAAATTTGGCAGAAAGAAGAATTCTGTCCATTAATAAAACGACGAGGTAATAAAAAGGATCTCAAATTCTCCTCTCGCATTGTCTCTTGCTACATCGGAGCCAGCTAAATAACGGGGAAAAAAAGATTTTTTTTTTACTTTTCCTGGCAAAAGTGAGATCCAAACCCTGTGGCACCGTGCGATCGCTCAGGTACTGCAGCCGACGAGAAAATAAACTGCGTTTCGAGCGACAGAAACTATCTTTTAGCTTGGCAGAGGCGGAAGCTCCTTATAAAGAGACATTTTCGAAAGAAGATAAAAACTGCAAAACGACAGGGAAAATTTCGATGCCACCGCTTGAGGTCTTCTCTAAAGTAACCAACTCCGATCTTATAATAAAGAAAAAGGAATTTTTCAACTTTTTTTTTTTTTATAAAAAAATAATAATTTTATAAATGCATTTTTTTTACATAATAATAGATGGCCGGTTTTCGGTAAATAAAAGTAAAACACAAGCACATCTGAAATGTTAAAAGTTGAAATAAGGGTTTGCCAATTAAAAAAAAATTGGCAGAAAGGTCCCATGATTCAAACTACGGCTACAGAACTGGTAAATCTTAAAAATTAAGAAAAAAGGAAAAAAGAGAGTATCAGACATTTTAAACGAAATGATGAAAAGAATTTTCTTTTCACGATGAGTTAAGCTCCATTGCCGAAAAAAAAATTACGAGTGATTATTTTCGCTCTCCAGTGGATCCGCCAATGTTTTGTCCGTCCTTTCTTAAGCTGAAGTTTATAAAAATGAGTCAAAGAATGAGGAACATGAAAGAACTGGCAAAAACAAGGTAATATAATTTCGAAGGGATGAGGTAACAAAGGGCTCCAAAACCGTACGGGAATTGCCACTGGATAGCGAAATGGAAGAAGTGGAAAAATGTAAATAATCGGCCCGGTGAGCGAAAATGTTTTAATTTTATTAAACTCTCGTTTCCATTAATTTTCCGGGACATTTTGTCAGTCGAGCGACGCTTCTTCGTGTCGCGGAAGTTTGACGTGACCGAGATTTTTCCTGAGGGAAGAAAACGGGGCAACCTCAACCTGAATTCTGTTCTTTTTTGCGGCGAAAATGCGAAAGCCTCGAATACAAGGAAAGGAATTTGATGCCAAACATTTTTTTAGGGCACGGATTTTGTACGTAAATTTTTTCGTTGGTCTTTAACGCCGAAGTTTCGACAGTGGATCGAGATCGCAGGGAAACTACCTTAAGGAAATTCTTCATGAACTCTCGCAGTTTAACAAATCATTTTCCTGCAAAAAAAAAATAACAGAATGATAAAGAACATTATAAAAGCGTGAACTCGCTGTGAAAGCAAGTAATAAACCGCAAAAATTTTATTCTGCGCTCCTATTGCAGACTTGGGCTTCTCCAGCTTGAAAGTAACGAAAATCTTTTCATTCGGATATCTTTAGAACCATCAAATATCTTCAAAACAATCAGAGAAAACATCTCTGCAGCTGAGTGTTTTCTAAATATTATCTATTCCTTATTTATAATCACGTTTTTTTTAGGGTTATTTTGCTCGCGGAGGATTTGTTTCGGTTTTGAGCAAGACGAAAAACCAGAATTTTCCAGGCGCAAAAAAAAATTTTTCAAACCAATCCACGTGCCCTGGACTTGCCTTTTTTAAAATACGTGACTTATATTTTCTTCCATCGCTTGAAAATAGGAAAGTAGTTCTTACATATCTTAAGGTACGCCTGTGAAAAAATAATTAAAATTAATAACTAATTCCAAAATAATTTTCGCAGGGATATGATTTGGTTATGAAAAATTATCGTTGATAACGCCCGAAATTAAAAAAGTATTACGGAAAAGATTCGAAAAAAGAAGCGAAAGCACTCAAAGCATTTATTGGTACGAAATGCAAAACATTTAATATTTTCTCACTGAAATAATTTGTCTTACGTTACTCCATCCTAAGATTAGGAAACTCTAAGAAAAATGATAAGAACAAAATTTATTCTATTTGCAGCAATATCAGAGGAGTGAAAAAGGAAAAATTTATCAGTTCTGGATCGGATAGATTCGGAAAATGCGCGGGATGTTTGAAGCTTTTTTTAAACCGCGGCAGAAAAGAAGGATAACCAAAAAGGATACCTGAAACTCAAAAATGAAAAACACGGGGCCATTTGGAACGTGTGCTTTACGGCGAGCTGTCTAAAAATTATTTGCCTTTTGGTTATCGGTAACCGTCTGCCGCATCCAGAGAAAGACCTGACTGACTTTTTTCGACCTACGTCGTCCATCATTTACCGATCTTGACAGGTATAAGTCGACACGTGTAGAGTTAGGATCACTCTTGCACCATCACACCACCCGACGTTCGGTATGCCTCTGCAAGACAGGGAAATTTCATTGCAGTTCGTGAATGACTTGCCGAAATAAGATTAAAACTTCTCATTCTCAGCAATTGTTAATTCATTCTGCCTCGTTATTTTTCCAAGAGTCAACGATCAGCTTCTATTTTTCGGAGCATCTTTCAACATTTGACTGCAGAACCGCTGTTTTGTGAAAAAATACGCGCAACTTGAGCTTCTTCGATCGCGTCAGTCAGTTCAGATCCAAGGAGTCAAGTCGTGTTTCCTTCCTTCCTTCTTTGCTTCAACGGCGAGGCACAGAGAAAAGTTACCATAATTGTTACCCAATTCGAACGAGCCAGTTCCGATTGCTGTCATCTTTCAATCAGGTTCTTGAGAGTGGGCACGTAATTCGGCTACCTCCGAATTATTCTTTCGCGAACGGAAACGGAGCTTGTGAGGGTTGTGGAAGTAAAATCCGAGCAAAGCTCTGTTGGTTTCGATCCTGCACAAACTGACGCCCTTCTGCAAATCACATTCCGATTTCTGTATCTTTTCTCAAATTTTAAATACAAAGCTGTAAAAAAACTTGAAATTTTTTATCAAAATTTTATTGGGAAATTACAAATTACCGCGCGTGAGAAACATTCACCTGAAAATGATTTTACTTCTCAAGCAAAATATTCATTTCCGTGAGACCTCAAATCAAAGTGGAGGGAAACAAGGTGCCGTGACATAAAAAAAGAAAATAAAATTTAATGATTGGTTCAGATCAGGTAATATTCTCAAAGTAAACCAAGGGGCAAAATCCCTTGGTAAAAAAGCTGCCGACACTTAAAATAAAATTAAAAATAAATAAAAATTCTCATAAAAAAGCGGCGTTCGAATTGAAGCGATGAATTGCTGCGAACGTTTTTCGCAGATTGAAAAATTCTATTCTTCTTAAAAAATGTTTTCCGTTCCGTGATGAACGTTTAAAATTAACGGATTAGGAAATAAGCAGGGAGCACAAAGTTTCTAAATCCGGGATCCATTGAAAAAGCGGAAGCTTTTGAATCCGCGAACACTAATTAAGAAAACGTCTGACGAGGAGCAATTTTAAGTCGGATTATCCCTAAAAAACCGATTTGGAAATTGGGAAAATGCTCCGGAAAAGTTGCACCCGAAGAGCAGACTTCTTTGGGAGCGGGTGAAAGCTTTCACGCTGCCAACGAGGACGGATGTCGATGACACTCCAGCGACAGAAAAGTTTTTCTTCGAGAACCCCGGATCCCATAAACCTTTGTGTACCCGGAAAAAGAGACAGTGTTTGTGGAGTACTCGTCCCGGGCGTGAGGATTTTTCTCGTTCTCGTGGAGCGTGGAACAGCAAGAATATAATGAAATGTAACAAATTAATAACGAGAATAATTCTTGGGAGGCCCCAATTTCAAATCGGCCTGGCAGTCTCACCTCACCGGAGACGTCCGCAGGATTTCCAGCACGAATCTGGAACGAGGCGGAAAAGCTCCGTGCTCCATCCACCATGCTCCTTACGAGTTTCATTGCCTCCTTTTTCTCTCATCAAGTTTGTGGTTTTGCAATTTTGTTATTTATGTGCGTCATGTTCTGCGTTATCTTGAAATTGTGATGTTTCCCTCTCAAACAGATGGGCAAATTTCAAAATCTGTGCCCGTGCGAAAGCAGAATTTTAACGCTGTCGAAAATCTCAAAAGACCCCTTCGACATCAAGAGCCATCATGATATTTGAATAATAATCGCTTAGAAGAAAAAATTACCAAAATAAAAATCTTCATATCGGACCGAAAATTATTAATGTATTATTAATTAATTAAAAAGACAGTAGATAGATCGAAATCTACGGAATTTAGTAAGAGAATCAGTTTCGAAGTGCTCCGAGCAAATGATGGTGAAATTTAAGTGTCTAAAGCAATACTTTTCCAGAGACCGAAATTTGCAAAGAATTTTTATCTCAAACGATGCAAATCGCAGCGTACCTAAGGAAAACATTCGGTTTTTGGCTGAATATTCGGCAAATTTCAAATATTCACGTGTTCGGTCTCACTGTTATTCACAAACCACTGCTCCAAATCTTCCTGGTGGTTGACGAGTACTGTCTCAGACTACATTGGTGCCGGTTGCAGAGACCATTTGTCGCAATTTGTTATGTTAATATTTTTAAATTAGAAACTCGTGTCTGCGTTTGCCTTTCGAAAAGTGAAATAGAAAGGAACGCGGACGGTCAAATTCGATTCTGAAAGCTTAAAAGTTGACAGAGAGCTCAACACTGCTGATTCAGTATAAATTCTACGGACTGAGGGATCTAAATCCTTTGTCCGAGTCGAAGGAAAGAGGACTTATCAAACGCGAAAGGGAATCTCGAAACAGTATTATTTACCGTACAAATAAGTAAAGGCAAAAGGTGTAATAAGGACCGCGATACTTAGTTATTCATTTTCTTCATGTCACTTTTCAGTTTCCAGAATTTGCATAAGCAGCGACCGACTTTTCATCCTTTGTCAAGCGAAAGGTTACGAATCAATCTCTTCTCTTGCAATCAAAGATTTATCATAAAACTAAAGTGTATTATTTTTTTGATGAATTAGCATACAAAATTTTTAGTTTTTCACACTGACAATTGACATCAGAGGAACCAAATAATATCCCAGAGTAAAGAGATTGGATAAAAATTTTAGTCGACTCCTCTCTTTCTTGATTATCGAAAATACCCATCCTTAAGGGAATCAATTTTGAGGGTTTCGCACCTCAAGGGATCTCCATACAAAAACGCTGCGGACAACAGAATGAAGCGGTAAACTGCGAATGCATAACAGTGAACGAAAGGCTTCAGTTTTAATAGCAGGAATTCAATTAAAATGGATGAATACTATCTATCAAACTTTGTGCCAACTGCAATCGACACGAATTTATTTTCTTTTTCCCACCTTCGTTCTTAAATCCTTCAAAAGATGTCAAATTTAAAACGCAGAAAATAAAGAAACCTGAAAATCAAGGAAATATTTCGCTCGCTTTAGATCCCTTAATTTCGTGCTTATACAGGGAAAAGCATCAGTTGCTGCTGCTGCTGCATGTAAAGTGTCAACTGCAAATCTTACGTATTTCGCAAAGCTTTTTGTACAATTTTTAGATTGTGAAAATAATAAAATGTGAAGGTAAATACGCCCGCGAAAAAAAGTATTTTTAGAAGTAAAACCCGGATTAAATATTTGCAAATCTACTAAAAAGTCAACTGAAATTTTCCGATTAAAGATATTTGGAATGTAAAAAACCGAAGACTGTGGCAGATTTTTGGTCGGGGAACCCGCGTGTCCCACTGTAATGCGGGCCTCCTTGGGAGACCCAGAAGCTCGGAACTTTTTCAATTCTCGTTCCTCCCATTATGTCCGTCGTCGAACAAAACTGCATTTTTCGTGGTTTTCCTTTTTTCTTTAAAACTTCCGGTCGACGGGTGGACTGACCATTATTTTAAACGTTAACTCGCCATGTGCGAAGACTTTAAGTTTAATTTTATACAACTTACAATATATATCATTTACGGCGGGAAAGAATAGATAAAAAAAACTTCGCAAAGGAAAGCAGTAATCGAAAAGGACATGGCCCGAAATGGGCCAAATTTCATACTGGCGTTGGGTAAAGCCGAGAACTTCAACCTTTCCACTCAGTTTTTGGGAATCCTGGCAGGAAACGCTGCGAAGAAGGAAGTTCTTTTATCGATATTTTTATTTATTTTCACCCGAAAAGAAAGAACGACTTGAAACGAACATATTTTATGAGCCGACCCGGCATAATATATTGCAGTAATAAAAATATATCATTTTTATTCCTCTTGAAAAATTCGTTGCTATTTCTAGTAATAACGCCTTCGAAAATCCCGAACGATTGTTCGTCTTCTTCTAAAGAGAAGAGTCTCTGGAAAAGAGGATGGTAATCCAATGTTTTCAAATGTCCGAAATTTATGGAGATCACAGACCGCGAGAAGGATCGGCGGCAACGGCGAAATTTGCCGATGAAACATCCGGAACAGGCGGAAGATAAATTTTGCGAACTCCAAAGGATATCCGGCAAAACCGGGAACAAAAACGTGCAGGAAAAAATTGCGAAAATTTTTCGGACCCGGACCAATTACACATCCAAAATTGCCCGAAAGATCCTCCCGCCGTTCTCCAGATCAGGCAACAGCCTTCGAACTCCGTCAAAACCCGCGAGCCGGACCGAGGCTGAGAATTCCTCGTCAGCAGACAGGTTTCTTTGCACCCGCTGGTGAAGATGATTCCGACAGCGTCCCGGCAGATCACGCAATATAGGAGAAAATTACTTCGAGCGCTCTCCGATATTTTGATAATTTTCACGTTTGCATTGTTTGGCTCGCGACAGCAGCGGGAACTCCTTTAAAAAAAAGGCATCAGTGAATGTCATTATGCTTCATTCAACTTTCCCACTCCGATGTTACGGCAAGCGTCTTCGGGATCTTAGCAAGCATTCGCAGCGATCGCCCTCGTCATTTTTCGCAAGGAAAAAGCTATTGTTCCACGGGGTGGTAGAATTTCGCTGCAAAATTTGTATCATTAAATTATTTTATTTATGACCTGATGTTAATGATCTATAATAAAAATTGTAGAAAGTCCCTGCGAAACCCTACCACTGAAAAATTTCTCCTCGAGAGGGAACCGAAAAGGATTTCCCTTTCTGGAACCTTGCTCTCGCCAGAATTTTTTCTTCCGCAAACTATAGGGGAAGACACTTTTTAAGTGTCTCTCTCGAAAAGACGTTCGACTCCGGATATTGCCCTTACAAAGAAAGAGCAGAGCAATTTTGTCTCAAAAAAATTTTAGGAAACAAAACGATGCACTTGAATATTCTTTTGCAAAACGGCCGAGGCATTTCAACTATGCCCAGGAAATTTTCTTTTGGAAATGCATCCGTGTTCAATTTGAAGATGAAACTTCGTTCTCGGAGTAACGTTGGGATCGGAAAAATTTTGAAAATAAAGATCCGCCGATGTCAATTTGGAGACGTCGAAACCGCAACGAGGGCCCAATAAAGTTGAAAAACTTCAAAGTCCTCGAAACATTTTACCTTATGAGAACCTGGAATATATTTTTCCCTGACTTGGAACACAAGTCAAACCCTTGAAAATTATTCTTCCTCCTTCTAAATGTGACATTTTTACTGGAGCGTTCAAACGTACCGCATTTACTTATGCTGAAGGCGATAATGTAAAAAGGCAGGTTTTTCACGATCGATGTTCCTAAAAGCAACCGCAATGAAATACCGACAGGTCCGTCCTCCCTTTCGCTTGCCGCTAAATATGACCTTACATGGATCCCATGATTACTTCTGATTTGGTTAACAACACCCGAAACAGCGCAGTGCACGGTAAAATGCAGTAGTGATACATCCCTTAAAATTATTATAAATTTATAATTGTCTCTGCATCGGATTTATGTGGGAGCGCAAATTTTCTTCACCAATATTAAAAATTTAACTTTTTATTACTGTATAGCACGAGAAAGAATGCTAAGACTTAGCTCTAAGGAAGCCAATTCCATTTTCACCCATTAAAACTGTTGTTCAAGGCAAGCGTTGCTTCGCAATAAATTTTTTTGTCGTTTAATTTAAGATGAAATTATATCGACGAAGGCGATTTCTTCGACATCATCGAGCCGGGATCTGCAGCCACGTTTTAGCTCTGGGAGCATTCCAACAAGTTATTTCGAAATTCGATGCCAAAGCGAGCCAAGAGACAGAGGAGTTGAACTGCAGCCGCAACAAGCGGAATGCACCAGATTTGCACTCGAGAGCTGGGAAAGTATCCGAATTGCCTGCGGAGGATTCGGCGACCATCATCAGCCGGTAAAGTTGTCCTCCGTTGTGCAGACCCATCCACCGGGGGTCGTTTCGGGGTGCCGCAGACATTCGGGAAGGGAAATTTTGTGCTCCACGCATTAAATTCATCTCAGGTTTGGAATAAGGCTCGCGAGACCGTAATTAATTTCCTCTGGGCTCCCGGAGGGCGTCGGGCGTCGGGCGTCGGGTCAGATTCGTTTCCGGAAGGGCAGGGGAAGATTGCGGTGGGGTTGGGGCGGGAACCCGAAAGCAGACGATTTCTCACGTAAACCGACGAAAAGCCAGATAAAACATTTTTCTCTTTCTCCTCGTCATCTTCGTTCCTCCCATCTTCTTCGCTCGGTAGTGCAGCTACCCCTTGTAATTTAAGCATCCCTCCATAAAAAATCAATAACTTCCTTTTTTTCTTATCCCTAAATAAAGTTTGCCAAAATATTTTTCTCGTCCTTTTTCCTTAAAAAATAAACTGATTTTGAAGTGAAAAAAAAAAATACGCTGCCGGTTTCCCATCGTCTAAGTTTCTTTTTTCGCAATTTTCCCTTATTTTTTTACAAAAATACCTTCGAGGAATTCTGAATAATACCTGAATATCGAGCAGGATTCATTGCGTCTCTCTGAAGCATCGAATACGTAATTTTTTAACACTGGAAGCGCCTTCGCGGAGAATAAAGTTTCTCGATTCTTTTTCGTTGCTGCAAAAATGGATCTAGAATTAGGTTTTGGAGATTTTATTCCGAATCGGTTATCCCGTGGATGCAACGTGAATAGACGACGTAAAAGATTTTTTTTTTTTTCCTTCCAAAGTGCCTCAGCTTCGAACGGAAAAACTTGGCGACAACGAAAAGCTTAAATAGAGGAAAAAATAATCCGAATGATGGTTCCAGGTCCAGGTCCTGCCAAAGGCAGAAAAAGAGACGGAAATTGGAGAACTCTTCTCCTTGCGGTGCAATCTTGATAAATCTGCGGAGAACGTTGATAACATCCGATATGGGAACATTTAATTTTTTTTAAGGACGGCAGGGTCAGGGAATTGTGACAGTTATGGCAAGTTAACATTGAAAATAAATCGGGGAAATTGGTCGTGAACATTAAACGAAATATTTGTCGTACATAAGAAGTAAGCCTGAAATGGGAAAAGGTGAATTTGCATCTGACAATACGGTGATTCGGTTAAAATGAAAAATTTCCCTGGAGAATTTTCCAGAGTTTAATCTTCAATTTTTTTATTTGTCCTGACAATTAAAATGAAGCCTTCTTTTTTTGACATTTACAATTCTCGTGTAACTTTCAATTAAACATCATATTTTCCTGAAGATATTTTTTTCCATTTTTCTCACTTGTTCCGATTTCCAGATGAAATGTTAAGGGCCGATGTACGATTTGTGATTTAGTCCTAACCCGACGATACTTCAAAATAAGGCAAATTTTTAGGGCGGCGAAACATCGCTTACTTTCACGTTTTACGAGAACGCACCCGGTTTTAAGCGATACTGAAGCCGAAGGAAGTACAAGACAAACCTACTCTCGACAAAAAAAGTTGTCTTTCGCGCCGGGAAATTTTTCCCCGGTCATCGAAAATCCCCGATGGAGAATGGACTTCCTTTTCCATTCCCGTTAGTAAGGTTTTCTCGGTTTCCCAACGAATAAATTTAAATAAATCTGTTACAAGTGTTCCCGGCTTTATATTCAAAACGGAGTGACGCAAAGGAAATCTGCGCACGCTATATTTATATAGCAAACCGCGTTCAAAAAAGGATGAATCCTTCGGCGAGAAAGATGTGCGAGCGTCAGAAAAGAAGCTTTTAACCACAAACACGTCCAGTTCGAGAAAATAATCAATAACTTTTCCATGAGGTGAAAACCACCCGAAGATGGAGAGACAGATAGAGAGAGAGAGGTAGACGTACGTTTAAGAAGGGCGCAGAATTCGTCGGGAAGGCCGACCAACTCTGGGACATTAAGTTTCCGTCAAAGGAAAAATCACGAAGAAGCGGAAAACCTTTTCATAACCGCCTTCTCAGCTGCAAAAATTCCAAAGGATAAGCTGCAGTGCGGGAAATAAGAACTTTTCATCTGCTGCGACGCTGTCGAAAGTTAGTTCCAGTTATACTTTGCAGTTCCTCAATTGCAGCCGCCGCCCGTCAGGAACGTTCAAAAAATGACGAAATTGCCGGAAGTTTTTTCATTCTCATGCCGAGTGCCTCACTCCATCCCTTATGTCACATGCAGTTTGCGTGCCGTTCGAAACCCCCGCCCGCTTTCCAAACCACACACGCGGTTTTAAGAAAGAAAAGAGCTCCGGAAACGCAGATAAGAGAGCGGATCAGGTATTCCGGAAGGTTAGGGATCGACGATTAATTGCTCGTTTGAGCATCATCCCTTTCTTGCTTAGCAAGGGATGAAAAGGGAAGAAATTGCACGTCCTTGAATTAATTAAAACGGTAAATTCATGATTAAAGGAAGCGCTCTGCGGTGTGCATAGCTAGGATAATGAGAACTTTCCTTGGTTTATTGGGATTTCGGTGTTTGTCGTTGGATTCCGGAAAATTTCAGATAATGCGAGGCGGATATCCGGGAGCGAAGGTCTTTCCTTCGAGGAACGGCGACAGAATTTCCCTTTCTTCCGATTTCCGGTTCTAAATGTCGAATGCCCGTCACTCGCTTTCAAAACGATGCATTCGTGGTACTTCCCTTTCGGCCTGCCCCACCCGAGTCTCCGTTCTGGGGCTTCGGAGCGACCTTATTCCGGCGGCACCTTTCGATAACGTCTTTTCTTCGTTTTCTCTCCCTAGAGGGAAAAATTAGTAAACGAAGCCTTCGATATCTTAATTGCCTGCGCCTAACGATCGCCGTGCTAACTAATTAGGGAGGCTTCCTCGCAAGAACTGGGAAAAATTCCCCAGCGAATCCGATATTTTTCCAGCTCCTTCTGTACGTGGATATTTTTATTATTTCTTTCATTCGCATCCCTAATTTCCTTCTTTCTCTCTCTACTTAATTTTCTTTATTGTAAGGGGATCCTTTTACACCTAAATTTTTTATTAACTTGTTCCAGATTTTCGTCGTGGAACCATTTTTTTGCTACGCTGTCGCAACACCTCACACTTCGTGATTCAGGAGGAGCACTACATTTTACAGAAAACGACATCCGATTTTTATGCACAAGGTTGTGGTAATTCGGAAATTGAAATTTACCACTGGGTGCCGCATTTTGCGTGAAAAATTTTTCCTGAAATTTTTCCGTCGCAGTTTTTTCACAAATGACAAAAAAAGGAAAATTATCGAGTTTGTCGCCGCCGAACGGGGCTCGAGTTCAATTTTAAAACGATCTACTTACCTCTTAAAATCGAAGACAGTTCTTAAAGCAGGAGATGGGAAATCTCCGAAAGCTACAGTTCACCATCTTCAGTTTAGCAGTTTTCGTTGATAAGAACAATAAAAACAGTCGAAATAACAGACATTTACACAAGATGAAGACGGCAGCCTTTGGAAAAAAGAGAAGTGGATAAAATTCGAAAGGGCCGCCTCGAAGCGGGAAAGGAAAAATCAAAATCTTCATCAACCTTACTTTTAAACTTTCGGGTCTTGCTTATCGAACCATCGGGAGTTTTACGGAATTTGCTGCGGAAAAAACGGAAAAGGGAAACGTTTCTGCAGAGGCAACAACCGAGCCGCAAACATCGAATAAACGATCCGACTCTCGTCAATTCTGGAAAATTTCAGAGCACGGCAGCAAAATAAATTTTAGTTTTTGAATTTGAAATTTATTTAATGCCACAAAAGAAGGCGAATTGTGCGAGTCTCGAAAAGATCGCAATTGTTAAGCAAAAGTGAGGTCGAACGAAGAGGTTCTGGGCTAAGGAAAGACAAAGATTTGTGTCTGCTTCGAGTGGGCACTTATGAAATTCGTTATCGTGAACTTCGCTCTGGGCCCTGTGCTCTTTTCCATTTATGATGTTTTTCGTCATAAAATATTTCTTTTCATTTTAGGAAAATGTGAATGATAATCCATGGACCGACTGCAGCGTGGCAATTTTCCTTTCTCTGCATCTCGGGTATTCAGTAGAGATGAACGAGCAGATCAAACTTCAAATTAGGTGTCGGTCGATCTGCCATTTCAAAAGCGCGATTCCGTTTCCGTTTTTACTTAAATAGATTTTTGCATAATGCGGAAACCCTCCGAGAGCTTTCTGGTCCTCTACATCACTCCGTTTGCCCTCAGATTTCTAGAGCGAAAGAGGAAATATCTTACTTTTGACTGAGAAACGACCTCCCCAAAATTCAGGGTAGATAAAGAATTAAAGAAACCTGATCCTTGTTCCCGTCCAGGACAGTTCTTTAATTAAGAAACTTATAAAAATAATATTTTATCCTCGTGCCGCAATCAGGTCCCGCTCTGAGGGCAATGCAAACGCTGTCGAATTGAAGTCCATCATTTGATACTATCAGAGTAGCTGCAGTTGGATTTGCTTTCTTGAGCAATCAATTGTTAAAGGGACAATCTTATTAAACGCTTCTTTTACATGAATATACCTGATAAATTTCGGAACCATCATTTCATTTTTAGCACAAAGTTTTTGGCCGTAATTTCGTAAACGTTGAAAAGTTGTACAGTTTAACAATTTTTTCACATTCGGACACTTTTTCCGCCTTCTCAAAAACTGTAATAAATACTACTATTAGCTAGGGATGATAATGAACGGGATGCTTATCACCACGAACCCCCTCAGCAACCCGAAAGGAGCACGCAAAATCGAACTAGACACGGATGGCATTGTAATATCTCGGTCGCTTGTCTCCATCAAAAGTTTTCAGAAAACGTGGAACATTTATTGACGATTAAATTGTTTTAAATTTTGAGAAAAGGTTTCAAATGCGTCGCCGCAATATCAGGGTAGTTGCACACGTAAGAGAAACAACAAAATAAATGTCGACACCGTTTGGTTGAACGCAATATGAAAGCACTTCGTTTCCATTAATGCTGAGGAGTTCTAGAGCTTTCCGTCTGAACGAAGAAAAGCAGCTAACAGCCTCTTATCAATCCTCCTCAACTGCATTTTTGGCTGCCTCCTGGAGAGAAAAACTAAATCTTACCTAGGCTTTAACTTTTGGCTTCACCGTTCCCATTCCGAACGTACACTCATCGATTTCTTATTGTCGCAACAAATAGTTACATGTTAATCGCGAAAGATCTGAACGAATTTCTAAAAACCCGGTTTCAGTCGTGGGGTAATAAGCACCGGGGTAACGTGGAGCAAATAAAAAACGCAATGGGCTTCACATCGGCGGTCTGGAATCGTAAAAACTGCGTACTTTGGTGAGCAATATCAGCAAGGTGTAGAAAAAAAGTCGATGGCGTCGTGAATTCAGACAGAAGGAAAACGGTTTTACGTTTAAGAAATGAACCGTAAATGCGATCACCGTAAAAACCAGAGGCAATATTCCTTAAAAAAATCGGCAAAATAAAAGAAACTGATAGTTCCCGCTCCGATTTGGCTTTTAAAATGTCAGAAATTAATAAAAATTCACGAGTTGCCGATCTTGTTCGATCGGGAATTCGACGATTCGATACCAAAATCGATATTCACATTTTGCATGCGTTAACCTTGTCATAATTTCTAAAGACAAGCCCAAAACACGATCTTCTACCATCTCGCGGCGCAGTGCGAGAGGGCAGGGCTGCTTCCTTGTTTCACTTTTTGCTTCCAGGTGGGCTCTGGCACCTCGCGAACCGCCCCGAAAGCCGTTGTAACACTCGGAAAATCATCGGTCGGTGACCAAATCCTGAGGAGAAGGAAAACTGCGTTTCCTCCAACACGGAAGAAGCGTCGACGCACACGGCTCTGAGGATGAGCACAAACTGCGGCTTTGACGCAGAAGTTGTGCCTCCGGCGCCGAGCGTCGCGCGCACTTCCTTCTACCGGCGAAACAGGCCGCGGAAAAGCGATTTTCTCCATGGAAATTTCCCTTTCGATTATTATTGTTGTAATTGTTATTGTTATTTTAGGCAACGGACTTCGGTTTAGGTAAAATATCGACTTCCCGAATGGAAAAACAGAGCCGACGGCTGCCGATGCAGTTTTCCTTTTATTTCCCTTACCGTGCAGCGTAAACTTTGAACTCTTTCGGGGGAGAAGCATTTGCCTCAAAGGAGCCACGGGCATAATCATTGGGTTACGAATTAGACGAGGCGAAGCAACGATGCTGTTTTAGGAACAGGATGAATTTTGAACTTGTACATTTTGTTTTTCTGGTCGCTTCTTCGTGTAACAAATGTTAAACGTCAAAATAAATAATCCGATTACGAATAAGCAAAGTAGACAATATTTTTCTACCTGCTTCCACTTATCTGCGTCACTTCCTCATCTTTCTCTCGCCTTTTTTTTTCGATCGGTCCCAAAAATCTGCAGACAGAAGGAAAAATTTACAGAAGACTCCCTTCGTAAAAAACTCAAAATTTTCACACTTGCCCTTATTTTATTATAAAAAAGTGAAAAGTTATAAAATCTATTTGTCGAAGGAATTACGCCATAAAAATTTTTAAATAAATCGGATGCTTCTAACTTTTAAATGTAAATTCGGAAATAGATTGAAACATTACATTCCCGTACGGAAAACTTGAACTGAGACCGCATATAATTTTCCTCCTATATATCTTCTCCTCTTAATTCCGCCATAAATCTCATTCTCATTTGACTTCGTGATTTAAATATGACTTTTAATTTTGATTTATTGGAAGGACCACGGATCAAGAAGCAAGAAAACTTATTTAACGTACAGTTAACATCTTCAGACTTTGATACATGTCTCTACAACATAAACCCCAATTTAACCTTTAGATGAGAGCGGTTTAATTTCAAGAGTACAAGGCAACATGATGAAGGACCTGATGTATTATGCTAAACAAGAACGCATCAAGGCTGGAAAATATACTTCGGTTGCAATATACACGTATCAAAGAGCAGGCTCTCCTCCCTTTATATGGTTAATTAACGATTTTATAAAATACTTGGGAAATGCACAGATCAATTTTTATTTTTTATTTTTATTTGCGTGAATTCGTTCATTGAATGAATTTTCAAATTAATATTTCTTAAGAATGTTGTAGTTTACTCCATTTTTAGCAACATTAGCCGAGGGCGCTTTACTTTCGACAAAGCCCGTCCTGTTTACGTCCTCTTCCTCCAAAATACCTTACATTTTTGTCAGCTCTCTTGGATTATCTTTATTTTGTATTTTTATGCACAACGAATTATCTTTCAGCATTTTGGACGTCGCAAATATGCTTCATCAGTTTTCATTTACACAACTGATAGTGGGACATTTTCGATGGGATACTTATTTGAAAAAAACTAGGCAAATTTCCTCTTCGGAAACAATCCGAGAAGGAGCTAATTTAATTCCATAACCACAAAGGCAAGACCGATTCGGGTATCATGGGAAGAAAGGAGAAGAAAGTACGCAAGGAGCAAAAGATCCTTCCAAGAGAAATACAAAGATCGTTTCCTCTTCTTCATTCCTGGGCGATCTCCACCGCTCTTTACAGCTTGTAAATTTTACATGAATAAAATTTGTTTTTCTGTTACCGATCATGTTTTTCTCCTCTCGTATTAAAACACGAAGATTCCTAAAACTTGAATGAATGCAAAAGCAGTTTTCGAAAAAATTTTACTTCTTTTTTCACAATTCTCTTATGTGCTTTTTACCTTCTCTATAAATATCTTTCAGAATGAAATTGCCTATCAGAGATGTCGTAAAGTTTTCTCTGCTTCGTGTCGGCTAGAAACTTGCTCGTAACATCGAGGTAATTTTTTTGTTTGCCCAAACGAGACCACCATACCTGCAGCGTTCGTGCAAGCAATCAGCATAAAAATTTGCTTCGAAAACCTCCATCACCGGGACTTCGTTTCTGGAGAAATATTTGGAGATCAAAATAATATTAAACAGAAGTTAAGTGTGTTCCATTCCTTGCATTAAAATCGTAAATAATGCACAAGGGTAAAGGCTGCAAATGGAAAGTTCAAAGGCTTCCCTTAAAATGAAGTCCTCGAAATGAAAGTGGAATAGCCTTTTGTTCTCAAATTATTTTCATTCTTAAATTGAAATTAAATTTTTCTTTGGTCACTAAAACTCAATCCAGTTATAATTCTCTTGAGATATTTGAAAACTATTTCTGAAAAAGTGCGATCTTTAGTGCTAGTAATCGGATAAATTTTTGAAGCGCTTTTAAAATTTGAGAGTCATTAACAATCGAAACTGAAGTGAAGAAATCATTAAAAGCGTTAAAAATAAATTTTAGTAGAACAATTTACTTTTTAAAAGTGGACAAGAAAAGGATCAGGAAATATCTTCTGATATGGACTGAATTTTGGGCAAAATCCTTCGAATGCTGCGATCTTTTAATTTCGGACGGAAATGATGGAGTAAAAAGACCATTTCGCGTTAGCAAAAAGGTTTTTCACCGTTCTACGGTATTTTTATATCCCCCGGTCAATTAGTTGCAGGTAGTTGAAACCTTTTCCTCTTTTGCAGTCCTTTTTCGAGGCGAAACCTCCGGACCCCTCTGCGATGATTGGGCCGTTGCGGGCAATGTCGAAATCGAACCGACCAAAGGCATCCTGTGGAAACACCTTCAGGATTTCCACGGGTTCCGGTTTGCGGTTCCTTCCGTTTCCTATCCAGTTCGTAACCCATTAATATCCTTGATGATAATCGCCTCAGCTCATGACGAGGTGGCGCTTTCAATGACTCCTTTGATTCGGAGCTCGATCGACTCCCCGAAAATCGCCTCGGAGTCTCTCTGGCGCTTTACATGCTCGCAGAAAGTGACAAAAGCCCTAAGCTTCCTCGCTCTGCAGCACGGTTTTCACCACACTGTTGAAAAAAGCTCGTCCCCGACGACCGCAATCAACGTCCGGTGTTTGAACGGATTGCGGAGAGTGAAGAGATGCGTTCTTACGGTCGCCACAATGATGACGCTCTGCGAGTACGTCGCGAAGCCTCGAAAGCGGCTGCGACATCTGGTAACAGTACCCAACTTGACGCCGCTCCATCTCAGCTAATGCGAATCCGACAGCAAAAGCTGCCATCGAGGTGTTCAAGTTTATGGCTGCAACTTACGGCGCCGAGTCTTTAACCACATATGTCATTAGAGTACTGACTCTTTGGCTTTGAACAGCATCGCATAAGAGTCAAATCCATCGAAGGCTGAAATCGGCAGATATTCGTTCCTCGTCTCCATTGCACCTTTAACCGTTTGCGACAGGAAGGCAGGGCTGACAAGCAATTTAATTTTTACCGTATAAATTATAAACTTTATTAATGAGACAGTAAGCTTACGAATACATTTGATGCTGCTACCAGTTTTACTTACATTCCAAGTCAATATCGAAAAGTGGCCTCACTCGTGCTTTATTCTTCAAGACCCCGCTTTTCTTTGCTAAAGTATAGCAAAGTAATTTCCTGTCCCTTACGCTGTTCGGACATTGCTTAATAGGAGCTACGCAAAGAGAAACT
>JAOWBB010006454.1:0-136818 GCA_028565995.1 Ricinus marginatus | reverse complement strand
CCCCCCCCCCCCCCCCCCCCCCGAGAGCTCAACGCACAAGTCTCACGCCGCGCTTTCCTCATGTACCTGAAATAAAGCAGCGCAAGACCAATTTATCTTGCCTGTACTTCGCTCTGTCATTAGCTTATTCCAGGTTCCAATGCATTTTAGTGTGAATCGGACTGCGTTTCAAAATCGAAACTCGTTGGATGCCGGAAGCAACGGTAACGAGAAGAAGAAAAGACACATTCGCATGAAAACAAAGAAAAATCGCCACCGAAATGGAGGAGTTAAGTCTTCCTCGTAGGGTTGAAAAGTTGGGTGTAATAACACGGCGATGAAGAGATGAAATCTGGATGGGCAAAAAGATAATTCGCATCGGGGTAAGCGATAACACGCGGAGATTCGTGGAAGAGGAAAAACGGAAGAGCAGCACCGGAAAGAGATTTTGGAGTTCCGGTCAAGTCGCGTCAACTCTTTCGCATTTTTCCCCCTTTCAGCGACCGAATCCCGGGAAAACGCGTCGCTCCAACGAAAGAGGTTTACCAATCTTCGTCCTCCCGTCGGGCACCAGCAATCATCGCCCGGTCCCGGTTAAAGATTCATCCGAGATTCAAAGTTCCTGCAGGACAAGCGGAATTTTATATAAAAGTACTGCTGCAGGTAGCAAACAAAAGTTCCTTTTGGGGTTGTGTGCGTTAACTTATACGAAGGGCAAAAGACCCTGTAATCGTGAAGGGTAGCCTTTTTTCTCACGGTTCTGAACGGATGGCAGCGTGCATGGACCTGGACACCTTCCGCCTGCAACGTGGAAATCAGTTCGATTAAATTGGTGGAATCGGAACTGAGGAAAATACACCTCGTGGCAGAAGCTGAAGGAACACAACACGGCCCTGAATGTCAGTCTTAGTATAATATAATAAGTTGGAAAAGGGTAGCAGCGGTGGACTGGAGGGTTTTGTTTCAGGAGGCGAGACGCAGGGTATAAGCCCGAATGAAACAATATAATCCTGGGTTTTATCACTGCTTCCTGCTCAATTACTCCTAGGAGAATAACACAAAGTTGGATCTTTATTTCCAACAGAAAGAAACGAATTTTCATTGGTTTTAAAAATTTTCTAATTGTGAAAGCTGCTTCCCTGACATTTTGCAAGATTTATGCTGTCGAAAAAGTTACGTCCGTTGTTAAATTTATACGTAAAAAATTATTAGATTGAACAATTAAAAATTCACAATCCGGACGGCGATTACGATTTTGATGTTGCTAATTACATGTGACAATCGCGATAAATTACCTCTGCTTCGGGGGATCCCTCCTTCTGGACATGAGTACCTAAAATTTCGTGTTGAGCCAAATGGACGTTAGTATAAAGGGTGTTTACATTAAAAGTTAGATGTCCAGTAAAAGTCTTTCCAAAACGCATTATGCAATGCCTCAACCCGTGTTGTGAATTCATTTTAACCGCAATTTGGTACCATTTTCCTAACTTAAACCTATTGATCTTCACCCTGTAGCGGACTTCATAAGAAATTTCTCGAAAAATCCGGATCGATAGTCGCCGTGCAGTTTCGGGCCTTTTCCCCCGACACTCTCAGACATCGGACAGAAATGGCTTTTCCGAGATGATGACGACGCTGTTGATATTAAATTAAAGTAATTCAGTCGGATAAACGTTATCGATTGTGGCAGCCTCTTCGAAGTGTTAATGAAAAAGCTTCATCTGTCTTTAATTTATTTTGTTTGAACTTGCGCCCATTATAATTAAGTGTATTCTGTCAGAAGTTAAACGGGAAGAAGATGAAAGAGTTCCGCCAGCGAAGAAGATCCGTGCAGGATGTCGGAAGTGATTTAAACCGAAAGGTTTCCGTCTGTTTAAGTAACGGGGCGCCGTTAAGATCAAATGAAAAAATAAACTTCTAAAATGTCGTCTTCCATTCGCATGGGTTCGTTACCAGTTTTGCGAAAAAATTCCCTTCGACGCTCCAGCATAGCTGAGGTTGTTCCCCTGCTTGCGATGCGAGTTTGAGGAATTTTTTAGCTCGTCCACAGGCTGCCGAGCTTGAAAATATTCGAAATTTCAGCTGCCCCAAAAACCCTAATCTCGATCATCTCCACTCCTCGCATTCCGACACCACTTCTCAAGTGTAGCGCATAAGATTTTTTATAGCTGGAATAATATAAAATTCGGCATGCGATACACCCCAACCGGAAGTCGTACCAGTAAATGAAGTTTGCCGGAAATCGGAAAATGTTTCTTAATTAAAACCTTAAATACTGCGGCAATCAAATTGCGATGGTTGCAAATGGGGAGAAAAAATTAAAAAGCTTCATTAATTCGCCAGTATCTTTCACTTAAATTACGAATCATTTACGGGTTTTACAAAAGTTGCATGAGACGAGAAAAATTTCAGTTGCATAATGCTCGGGGGATGTGGCAAGTCGCAGTCGCAGCATAAAGAATATAAAAGTTTACGAGGAAAAAATAGAAAGCATTGGTGGAAGTCGTACAATAGAGTTGAAAGATGGTTAAAAAAAAAAAAAAAAAAAAAGATGTTTTCAGATAATTGTGCAGATAAAAATGAGAAATTATAAGAGCAAATTGAGACGAGAAAAGCGGAAAATTGAAATGAATGAGAAAAACTTATTGGGGAAAGTTAATCCGGTTACTGGTCAAAAGGGCAGAAAACCATTAATAACAATAAATTATAGTTGGAGTGCAACTCGGAGGAGATTGCCAGACCAGAACTTTTCGCATTTCTATGAGGGTTCCCAGTTTATGGCCGTAAAAAATTCGCAACTGTTATTTATCTGGCAGAGATGGATAATTCATCTATAGCCGTAGGTCTCAAAGTAAATGGAAGCAGCAGGGAGCCAAAAAGAAGTGAAGATTTAGTATCGCATTTGGGCTTAAGCAAAACATTTGAATTAATCTGATGCTGTGGCCCACGATTCTTTTTTTAATTTTTACCACAACCTAATATAACGTAAATTTGAAATTATTTATATATATAAATTCAATGTAAATTAAACTTGTTGTACCATCGCAAATAATTAAATATAAGTAAAAATTATTTACGTATACAAATTTAAATATAAATTTGAATACCAATAGCCCTTGTTTCTAACCATTATGAAATAATTTTTAAAATATCTCGACATAAGTTTAAAGAAAAATGCAGCGGAGCCTAGATCCTGGTAAATTTTTATATTCATAAGTAAGCTGTATTTGCTAAACATTATATTTTTAACTATTATTCCTAAAACACCCAACGTCATTAACCGAATTTTCTATCCATGTTTACTGTGCCAAGTCGACACATCAGAAATATGGAGAATATTCGGTAAAATTTTAAAGATCCTCTTATTTTGTGTTTGACTGCAATATTCAAGAAAGTGTTTCTTTGCATTTTCATATCTCAAGAAAAACGTAACCAGTATTTCGTTTTAATCAAATGCGAGACAGATTTTACAAAAAATGACGTGCAACCTGTAAAAGAATATCATCAATATCAGTGAATTTGAAATTGCATTATTTAACATTTTAAAATAAAACTTCCATTTACGTTAGCACCGAAAACGGATCAGTTCGCTGCTGCCGAGTTCGCCGCTTCCGCTTTGGAAAATGAAATTGCAATCTTCATATCGCCGACGCAAAAACCTCCGAGCAATCGATTCTTAAGATGAAAGGCGTCAAATCTCGAAGGCTTTTCTCTCTCAAATTTTAAAACTTTGCCCAAAACCGCAGCGGAAGTGGTGCCCGTTTTCAGGGTTCTGACCATTCAGTCGGTTTAGTTTTTATTCTATATTTAACCAAACGATAATTGCTCTCATCTCCGTTTAATTGTAATAATGAGACATTTTATTAAGTTATTCATCAATTATATCTACTAAAAGGTAACTCCATTTTGAAGTGGGAGATAACTGGGCTTTCCAAATCCTCAGTTAATTTAAAAGCAAAGGAAAGCGAGCGGAGAGAACGAGGATTTCGTCCAATCAGAGGGCTGGAAAAAGACATTGCATGGAGCAAGCGCCTTCGTCCATTAAATTTTGATGAAAAGTCGCGTTTTATTTTAGGAAATCCAAGCTCAACCGATGCTTGCAACTGCTGCTTTGATCATTTTAAAGTTACAGAATCTATGTCTCCGGTTAATATTCTAAAATGAACGACGGTTCAAATGTTATTTTATTTCAAGCTCAAGTTTGCTAAGTTAACATCTCGTTGAAAAGTACCATTATTAAAACTCTGACGTGTAAGAAGGGTCTTACTCCACGACCGTCGATTTTCCCTGCTCCAGTTCGTAGGTGATTTTATTTCATATCAGTATACCCCGGCTAATCATTTGGCAAAATTAATAAATATTAAAACCACATATTATATGAATTAAAATTTTGTAATTTGATGTCAGTCTACATGGTCCTTATATCTTATTATCGACACCGTAAACAATGGGACTTTATTTAAATGATCTGCATTTAACAGTCAGCATATCGATATTTTTACCCATTTGGATTACATCAATCCGATTATTTCACTTTGAGCAACATGTACGTAGCGTTATTTATGATTATTGCAAACAACAAAATTTTCAGAGAAAAATCTAAATTTTCCCCAAATCGTATTCTTTGTGTCTCGGATAGGTTAATATAATAATTTATACGAAATTTTGGGCTCGTGATCGACGGTCAGCCGATTTATTATTGCGTAGAAGCTTTCCAAATACTTTGAAAAAAATATTGAATATTGGATACAGTTTGATTACGCGGGTGCAATTCTAATAACAGTGATTTATGCTGCCGCATATGAAAGATGAATTTTCATTGTTTTCTATCAAAATTTCTCCTTTCGGAGAGGCTTTTGAATCTGTGATAGGAATGAGAAATATAAAATTCATAAATTATTCGAGAGAATAAAAATTCATACAGGTATGAAATTCAAATTACAAAGTTTTACCCACCATGTATACTTCTTTGAGGAAATTCATGGTTTTTTTATTATGTTATATCATTTATGGTTCATGAACTTGAGGTTTTTATAACATGAAAGTATTAATAGTTGATTTTATTCATACATAAATGATCAATATTTAAATCTTTATCGAGATCAAAATTGAATGTGGATTACTCTCCTGAAAACTGCTGCGTTCGGAAAAATGGGAAGAAAAAGAAAAAAGTAAAATTTTACTGGAAAAATGCGAATTCCTTTCTTCATATATGCCATTTTGCCGCGCTGACACCCTTAAAACAACTTTATTAGCTTTTATGGGGCTTTTGTTCATCGTATAAATGCATCGCGCCGGAATTGACTGGGTAGGACATAAGATAAATATAAATTTAGAAATCCGTATTTTGGGTGCTTAGTTTTATTAATACCAGTACTGCAACCGGGAAGACTATCACAGCCATAAAGGCAGCAAAGATGGAACATTGCGAGAAGGCTCGGAGTTGACATAAAATAACAATGAATTAATTTATTTCGGAGTTGTTGGCTTCGGGAATGAATCACTTATTTCTTTCCATAGTGAGTTACGAAAACAATTTTGATAATTCCATCAAACAGGTTTAAAGTTAGATCAAATCGAGGACTCCTCGTCGACGGGTCAAATGCGAAGAGTCAGTTTGAGCTGCGAGGCCGAGGTGAGAAAATCAGTTGAAGAAGAACGCGCGAAGCATTTCTGCCTTCGAAAGGGTTTTGCACCGGAGGGCGAAGAACGCGATCGGGGTAGAGAGAAAATTGCAGAAATGTCTTTGGGAAGTTTCCCGAAAGCGGAGGAAAACCGCGAAGGAATCGCCCGCGGGCAGTACATGAATTTTCCAACTTTTCGCGATTTCACCGGTTCGTCTACGAGTTCCGGGACGGTGGTTGTTGATGTGCTACCTCCGTTGTACACTCAAGCCGATTTGCTCTCTCATGGGAGGGACAAAATGTTGGATAGTCCAGATGAGGATAAAGAATCTCCTGTGATAGAAAAGAACCCCAAAGTGGACGCATTGAAAGGTAATATATTATTTTAACTTATTAACGCGCTGCTTTTCAGTCAAAAACCTTTCCGTTAATGGTAGAGAGTGTTTATGCGAAAGAGTTAAACAACATTGGTACTTAGCTTTGTTCGCCTTCCTTTTCAGGATCTGAGAAGGAAGCAGATCGGATGAATCTAAATCAAAAATGTGCAAATCAAACCTGTATATAAAATTTAAATTCCAATTATTATATATTTCAGGTGCAAAAAATTAAATTTTATTGCGATAATAATATGCCTTTTATGTAAAATTTATATTGAAGAAAATGTCGCTTATACTGAAAAATTTTCCGAAGCCAGTGATTAACTCTTTATAATTTCACGTTATTTCGATAGGTCTTAATTTCAATTTGTTGTGTCACCTAGCGGAAGGATGTATCATGACTTCCTGATATGTAGTTCCATAGTTACATCGAATTTCCAAAATTTTGGTACCCGGAATAAATAACCCGCTTTGACCCATCAGATAGACTCGTTGGCCTGAGCGTTTAGGGTATATAATTTTATACGGGTGCACATATATATGTACATGCAATATGAACATCTTGAATTTTTCCGGCTTTATAAAACATTTCTAAATACTGCTAAAAAATAAATACATTTCTATACACTTCTAAATACCTGTAATATTCTGAATAATATAAAAATATATGTAAAAATATGTAAAAATAAATTTTTCATTTTTATAATAAATAAAATTAATTTTGATTTTTTTGCCAAAAAATATTCGAATCGAGATATAAATTTTTTTTATATACCATTAAAATTACGGATATGGTATTGTTTGTTAATTTCGGTTATAGAATACTTCTATTTTGACTTTTTTTTCAATTTTTAAAAAATTCCCCGACATTTCAATATATTTAAGAATATAACATGAAAATACTTTAACTTTAATTTTACACAGTTTCCTTAAAGGTTAAATTTTGATTTCGCTGCATTTATTTGTATTCGGAACAGATATGAAAAAGTATCATTCTAAGTTTAAATATCTAACTTAATACCAAAAATTGCACATCAGTGACTGCTTCTCATATCTCTTTATTTAATTTACATTCCGTGTACATATATTAAAATCTACATCATAACTTGGTCAAGTGACATAGTATTTTTGAAAGTAAGTTTAATAACTAATTTAGGTAAAAATATCAGTAAGGAAGTATTTATTCATTGTCCCAAGTTGGGACGGGTCAAAGAAAGGACATTTTGGTTATTTTTTTTAACATTTTTATTGGTGGTAGCCTTTTCGATGACAAAGAACGAGTGCAATAAATTATTTACGAGAGTGAAAAAAAAAAAAAAGAAGAAAATGTTTTATTACATGCAATACCGAAAATGGTATTTTCCATTATTCATATCAGGATCCTGCTTTAAATATTTTTCTGAATAATGATTTATATTTTCAGTGTACATCATTGTATTTTAGTCGGCTTTTACTTTGTAAGCGAATAAAAGAATTTAGTTATTTGCCCTATTTCAGCATTCAAGTTGAATGTCGATTATAAAATTTTACTGTGCACTTTTACAACGAAAAAAAGAAATACAATTAATATGAAAAGCGTACATTGTCAGGAACTCAAAAAAATAAGTCCTTTCAATGCGTCAGGCATCGTTTGTTTAAAGAATCAGTATCTTCAACAATGGCACAGTAGATATTTTTATTGCCATTCGAACGCGAAATACATGGTTATGAAATTAATTAATTTTTTTCCGACTTACACTCTCTTATTCCAATTTTTTATATTTTCATAAATACTTCTCGATTGTCCTTCTGCCTGCCAGCTTTTATGCGAGCATGAAACGAAAATTATATCCGCGAAGATCTTTCATTCTTCTTGAAGATTTCCGAAATTCCCGAACTGGTCCTTAACATTTTCTGTTTCAATATATAAATTTAGTTGAATCGATACGACCATCGCCCGTTTAACCTTTCATTTACTGCTTTCAAGTTGGTCCACCAATTCCACTGCTGCGATATTTATCGTTCTGGAGGTTCCTGCCGAGTTACCTGCAAGCGTGTCTCGGTGCAAATGCCAAAAATGTTTTTCATTCGGCAACGGTTTGGAATTCGGCACGATGAACACTGTAATTCCTGTCGTGGCACAAGTCTTGCATTCTTCGGGACCACCACGAACAAGACCATTTAATCGTTGTGGGTTAATCACGTGGCGATGGCCCGAGCGTTGAACGCACGGGGAGGGTGTTAAACGAACAATAAACCTAATCCCCATTTTTAACTTGTTTCTCCTGCATCCCCGCTGCGGTTTTTCTTTCATTCCATTTCACATTTAAATTACCTTGATTTAATCGTCTGCCACCCACAATTAAAAGACTTCGACAGCTGCCGGGGACTGCACGATGCGCGGTTACCAATTGGGAAGAAGGGAAATTTCGTTCCCATTCACTGATATGCGGTGTCGGTTACCGAAAGGGAAAGAAATGCCTCAATTTGTAATTAGTTGGTTAATTTATCTGTATAAAAAGGAGATGAAGACCCAAACAACACTTAAAAGGCATCTTTTTTTTGTGTGCTGGATGTCTACCTCCTCGTCGCAAAGGGGTTGGTTACATTGTCGCCTCCGTAATTAAAAGTTGGCGCGACATTTTCGGTTCTTCGGCGAGACTGTCCACTTGAACCATTTTTTTTGTTCCTCCGCCATTTCGGGATCTGCATCCCCTGAACCGGTGCGAAATGATCCCGGCTTTTACGAACCAGATGTACGGCGCTGTAGAACACTTCTTTTTGGGTCGCCGTTTGGTGAATGAAACTTCGGGACGAGCTTTTTGGAATCGTCAGTCCACCACACGCGAACAATGACAAAAAAAAAAGAAATAATTCGTTTTAATACAAATAAACGGTTTATGCCAAAGTCTGCACGCTCACGGTGACTGGACAAACCGTTCAGCCTCGACAACGTTAACTGTATTTCTGTATTTTTGCCGGTGCACACGTTGTTTTATCTCCGCGGAAGCCGCGCGGACTCGTTAGGATTCCTTTTTCCGATTTGCTCCAAAATATTTTGATTTCCCAGCTGTGCAACGTTGAGAGGATCACGTTGTCCTTAGCAAATTACGCGAATCATTTTAGTTCGACCATCGACAGCCGTGCGCTCGGAAAGTCCCTTTGTCGGACGTTTTCAGCAGCGGCGCGAATCGGCAGCTTTTCGGACTGGGTGCCACGTCCCTGACTCGCTCGTGTTTTCGTTCCAGATTCAAATTTGGTAAATGACCAGAACATCCGAAGATACAGAACGGCCTTTAGCAGAGAGCAGTTAGCTAGATTAGAAAAGGAATTTTTTAAAGAAAACTACGTGTCCAGACCCAGGAGATGCGAGCTTGCTGCGCAACTTAACCTGCCGGAATCCACGATTAAGGTAGGAAATTTTCACGTCTAAAACTTCCTGTATGCGATCGCGTTGCAACGGAGAATACGCGGAGGAAAATGTTGTTGTAGGAACTTTCGCCTCGCGTGTTTTATTGAAGGCAGGTACCGGCATCCACATCACACGTTAATTTTTAACGGTTCTCTAAAAAGTATCAGATGGTAAAATCAAGCAAGAAAAGTCCGCTTTGAATGAATGGGAGAAGCTCAAGAATCGAAGGAGATAGACAATATTATTTTCATTTTTAAAGTTTATTTACTTAAAACAGTATGCGTTGGTCAAGTGTATGGAGATAGCTCTACGAAAACAAACACAAAAGGCAACCCCCTCCCCAAAGGAAGCTTAACAAATAATTGTAATAAAAGGTATGATACTGAAATAAAAAAGCCATTGCTTGGAAAATACCGGAGCAGACTTTTAGAACTTACACCGGGCGTTGGATTTAGATTTGGACGTTTGTGCGCTTAAAGGTGTGCCGCTGTTTATTACGTGATAATTATACAACCTTCCCATAACTACTTTTCCTCCAGAGAGCCGGATCCGCTGCAATATTCTTATGTCTTTCTAAAAATACTACAATTAACACGATTAATTAATACACACTCATCCCTCCGGATTTCTTATGGATTTAAACCATTAAAAACTCCACGGAAAGAATCCAGTGTAGCACTCTAATGAAAGGAGTTTCCCGCTCCGCTGCCTTCGCTCCCATAAAATTATAATTTCGTTGCCGATCTTTGTATTTTGAGATTCCCGGCGAGGTTCTTTATTTGTTCGAAATGCCTTTTTGGCGACCTGTCGGCTGTTGTCCCATTGTTTTTGTTCCAACGGGCTCCTGTTTTTTTTTGGTTAACAAGATCACGCATGTGCATGAATGTACATGTACATGTACGGTTTTGTGATTAATCGTACGATATTTTCGTATCGTTTTTCCTTGCCTTGCTTTAATTTAATGTATCTTTCTGCGGCATCGTACTAAAAATTCCAATTTGGTCGCTCCGTAAGTCCATTTAATTAACATCCTAATTCCTGCGGTCGCCCTTTTGTTTGAAATTCCCATCTCGAACGAATAAAAATTGTCTGCAATAAAAAAAAAAAAAAAAAAAAAAAAAAAGAGGCCGTCTTTTTGCACTGTTTCTTTTACGATAAATATGGCTATAAAAATTGAATTCACAATTGCAAATGCAGCAAGATTTATTGCTAGGTACAGGAACAATATGTATTTATAAAATCTTATTTAAATTATAATTAAATTGCAAATATTTTCTTTGTATAAAAAAGAAAATAGAGAGACTTTTGAATGTTTTAATGGTCGGGCCTTTCATATGAAAGTGTTATTTTCATGTCATATCGCATGCACATTTAGTGTTAATGTGTTGTTATGCTAGAAGTGGAATAGTGAAGTTCCAGTTGCCCCAGCGTGTGGAACAGGGATATTAAAATAATCCAAAAAGTTTTTTTGTTTAGTCAAGACAATAATAAAAGGGAAGAGGCTACCTGGGCAATTGTTAATAATAATAGTTTTTTGTAATGATACATCAAACTGCGGATGATGATTTTCAATTATCACATTTAATGGCAACCAAATCCATTAAAATTAATTATATTAACATGTTTTAATGATGAATTGCTACCGGCGGTCTTTTCACAGGGTTACGCGTTGTAAAGGTTCAAGTTCTTACAGCGGACCTCTGTATGAGGTGGTGAAATAACGAGAAAAAACAAGTTGGAAATTCCGTTTCTTGAACTCAGCCAAATTATGTGGCTGTTTAACAGGTCCGGACCTTTATGCGCTTATAACCGTCCGGAATGAGCCATTTTAGCCGAAGGTCTTCGCATCCTGCTATTCGGTCCGGTTTCAACGACTGGTTTTTGCCAGTTTCTTCCTTCCTCTTAAGCGGAGCATTGTGAAAGGATCCTGCCGACACTTGCGCCTAAGAAGGAGCTTAAAACCGACGATTTCAATGATGCCTGGCGGCTGTGGCGAATACCCTGAAAATATTCCTTTCTTTTTATTCTTTAAGGTGTGGTTCCAAAACCGCAGGATGAAAGACAAACGACAGCGAATGGCGGTGGTGTGGCCGTATGCAATGTACACGGATCCGGCGTTCGCGGCGAGCGTTCTTCAGGCCGCGGCCAATGCCGGGGGCTTGCCGGGGATCGCATCAGCTATCGCAGCGGCTTATTCCCATTCCTACGGTTATTACGGGCACCCGGCGTTGCAGAGGTAGGCATCTCTTTTACTGTTTACACGTATGTTACACTTTTACGCTCTTTTACTTTTAAACATAATGACGTAATGAAACCTATCGCCGCAGGATAACTCCGTATCCATCCACAATGTTACCGCAGCCGGGTCTTCCACCCTTCCACGGCCCCGTTTTGGGAGGAGGACTCGGGAACACCTCGTCGTCCGGTTTGCTGAGCAACGCGCCAAATATAATAGGAACTCCGGGTAATTTGAATCCGCCATCTAACATTCTTCCGCCGACGGGTGCGGTCGGGAGTTCCGGAATCATCGCATCTTCTGTTGCGTCTGGTGTCGGAGCCGTCGCTCCGGGATCAACTCCCGGATTGATGCCGAGGCCGTTTCCCATCTCGATCCCGAATGCGAATCTCCAGTCGGAGACGTCTCCTCAATCAAACCACTCGAGCTCTCCCACCTCCAATCCGAGTTTTGCCGGGTTCAGCTCCGGGAGTGCGTTACCTTCGGCAAGACTGAGAAGATCGAATACGCCCAGCTCGGAGAACAGCACGGGCAGCGTCAGTCCCGTGAACAATGCCGGGAGTGACTGCGAGAATGGCGGCAGTTGTAGGTGTGGTATCATTAACTGCGTAGCAGGCAACGACCACCGCGGACACGGCCTGCCATCTCTCTACATGACGGGTCCTCCGTCCCCGCAGATTAAAGTCGAGAGCTTAACGGCGATGTACACTCCGGCGGTTACAACGACCCCCTCAAGCACCTTACTCATACCAACGAATAACAACAACAGCTTGCTTAACAAGAATAAGGAGGTGACTCTGATCAGCGATACTCCGACGCCAAAGTTATTCAAACCGTACAAATCCGACGTAGTCGAAAGGGCATAAATTAACCGTTCGAACGGTGTTAAATGTTTAGAATTCGAACGGAATGAAGACAGCACGCTGGAGGAAGCCTCACTTTGACGTGACGGAAGTGGTGTTCGATGCTTCGCGATAGGATGGTTGAGAGGGAGGCGTAGACTGGATCGGCCTCTTAAGCATTCCAAACTCCCTAAGGCAGTGGAACGCGGGAGTGCGATGTCGTTTTGTACTGTACGTCAAATGTCGATAATAATGATCATATTTAACATATTTTGTCGGAAAAAAACCTATTAAAAAACAAATTAGGCCTGTATGATTTTCGTGAGACTTAAGTTTAGAGGAAAAAAATTAAAGCGATTGTAAAAACGTTGTAAATATGTAAATAAAGCTAATTCTCAACAAATAAATTTAATCCGATGTTAGTAACTCGTCGCTTTTGTATTTCTCTCCAGATTAACCCTGGGGCATAATTAGTTGATGTTGCACAGGCCAAGGTAGCGCTGATGATACCTGGCCTTCGAGTCAACACTACTCACTTAGAACAAAACCAACTTTTTCTTGCGTGCGGAGCCCAAATGGTCCTTAATGCACTGCGGGTTAATCGAGTAACAAGCTTTCGTCTTGAAGGCTCAGAGCGGAAGTTCCCTTTCTGGAAATCCAGTGTTTTAGGCGGTCGTCGAATTTTTTAGCAACCGGAAATAAGGGTTGGAGATCGACGATGAATGGGCATTCATTCGGCGTGCGTTCGAGACCCCCGGGGGTGGAAGCGGTCTCAGGTTCGGCGTTGGCCAGCGACGTCCGAAAGGCGGTTCCTACATCCATCAGACCTGATGGAGGGTGAAAACCGGTTAAGAATCGGAGCATCCCAATGGGATAATTATCAAACAAAGGAGAATTCGAGCGGATCAATTCTCCCCTTTTATTGCATCAACATGGATTAAACCCTAGTTATTATAAAACTATTGAAGAATGTCATAACAGTGTTAACTCCGGTTGAAATTTATCTTAACTGCAAATTGGGGTGTCAAACGGTTGCAGACAAAAAGCGCGGATATTTTTCATCATCAACGCTGAGCTGGCTAAACCCATTTTTGGATTCGAATCCCATTTAACCTCTCCAAACCGTTCCCCCATTTTCGTCTCCGATAAATGGCAGATAAAGTAAAAGCAATATAGTTTTATACAATATGAAATTAGTTTTTTGATGTTGAAAAATATATCATGAGTTGTTTAGTAGATATTAAGTGATATGTTTTGTTCATTTGGCTTCACTGTTTCTTCAATAATTTTAAATGAATGCGCCGAGTATACTAACAATTTCTGAAGCTTACTTCATTTACATGGAAAAACGGTAAGACATTGGCACTTGCGATCTGTACTTCTCATCAATAAGCAATACAAATTATTTACGCTTTCCTGAAATCAATAATAAATATAAATCTGATGAGAACCGAATTTTGTATGTATGTATGTATGTATATATTAATTTGAGCAGAAGTGCGCAAAGGCTTCCTAATTTCATGTTGAATATGAAAAATGCATTTAAACTAATGTTGCGAATGACAAGGGTTAAATAGTGTTAAATTTTTAATTCGGGATCATGTGCAAAGGGAATATTCCCGGGTGATGCCCCGGGTAATCTCTTGATACCGGATAATTTCATAACTTGGAAAAAATTGATTAAACCCTCCGCGACAGCCATTTGGAGGGTTTTAGCCGATCCACTCTGCTGAGGCTCCTGTTTCCCTAATCCAGGCTAGTTTCGGGGATGGATCCGTCAGTCTCGCAGCTAATGTCACACGTAAATAATTACAAAATCGATTTGAAAGAGAATACATCTTCTGAACAAGGCGAATCCCAAACACATTCCCCGACAAGTTTTTTTTATTACTTTCGTTATTAGCACGCGCGGAAGTGCTAAAACGAACGCCTTAACGGAAACCAAACGCCAATGCGAGACGAGCGGAAAATGCCAAAGCCCATGTCACCCCTTTTCCTTCACCCTTTTAGTGCAGCCCCCGCTGCCGAGAACGTGTCACCAGTTGTCTCTGCGATGAAAATTATCATAAATGGCCCGAGACCGTCTGCAGACGTGAACCGGGCAGAGCTAAGAACACATTTAATTGTTCATTCAGAGCGGGTTAATAGCCGATGGAAGCAGTTACGAAGCCGCACTTTGGCCGGAGGTCTTTCCCCACCCGAAATGCATGCTTCTCATCGGGGGAAGAGTCTTCCGCAGGAATTTCAGTCGAAGAGTGGTCCCTGCAGACGAAGAAGTCGCCGCCTTTGGGTCGTCTTCTTACTTTGCATCGCCCACCGACGACCATTTATTTTCCCTTATCGGAGGAAATGCAATTACATTTCCTTTCACGTTCCCTTTAGATGGGTCATCCCGCTGCCGGGAGCTCCGTTCGGGAGGAATCTTTCTACGTTTCCCGGGAGGAGAGAGCCGGCCAAGAAAAAAAGCTCCGGCGAAAGCTAAGAAACAAGAAGACGAAGGAACGGGGACGCACAGAGAGAGCTTTATTACGCTAAACGAGGGAAATTGCGAACATATTTATACTGCATATCATGGAGGATCAGCGCAGTAAACGATCTGCCAGCTTTTTTTATTATATTTATACTTCGTAAATTGGTAACATTTTATAGGAGCGACTCCGGCCACTTAGAAAGGCAAGTATTGGCATAAGGCTCAGAAGTGTGCCTTCGGGCAAATGACTCCCAATTAGGGCCTTTTTCGTGCGATGCGCGGCAGCTTTCGAAGTTGCCCCGTCCCAAGATGCATGAGCGACAGCTTTCGGCCGGCTTCTGGACGAGAAACGGAGGGAGAAAGGGAAAAGAGCGTCTGGTGGAAGGTTCCGAAGAGCCTTTTACCTTCGGAGATGGGCTTTGCTGTCGGAAGGAGCTTCGAGAGGTTGCGACGCCCGAGAGATTTTTCTAAATGGTCTACATAAGGCCGAGGCCAATTTATTACCCGGCGCTGCTTTATATTCATTGCTTTGCTGTATCTCCACCAAATTCAACTTGATATCATTTTTTATCATCGTTTACTCGTTTTGGAAAATTTTCAACTTTTCCTCCCCGGGAAAGCTTCTTCTCCCGCTTATTTATTGGAATCTTGATTAGCTTCCATTTCTGCGGGCACAGGGAAATTCTCTTCGTTTTATCGCGTCGTTTTGGGACGCAGCATCCCCACCGCCGAATCATCCCCCGGGGAACCGGAGCTTCTCGATTGGAAGGCGAAACGCGAAAAATTTTTTTTTATCCCGTCTTCTCCCCGAAGATCCGAGAGTCGTTTCGCCAAACCGGGCTAAAGCAACCTGGAAAAACGGTGAAAACCTAAAGGCGTTATTCATACCGAGCCTGCGTTGATCGGTCTAAAATAATTTTCGTTTTTCTGTTTTTCAACACCTCCCCGATCACTTAGGCGATTGCTTTTCCCGTCAGTGTTAATGTCACCGGCTCTTTTAACGCGTGCCTGTCCAATTTTTCCCCCGGGGCACGAAAAACGCTAAACTCGGCGAACCTTTTCAAAACTGGAAACTCAAGGCGGACTTAATCTTGAAAGGGAGGAAGGAAATTGCCTAAGCGATCCTTATTTTCTGTTTTTCCTTTTTTAAATTGATTGCTTGTTCACGTCAAGGCAGTCAGCATGGGTTTAACTCATTCTGTTGTCCAGATTTTGCTCTCCCGCATCGATTTCCTCTCTCTCTGAATGGGAAAATGAGATCAAACAAAATTCATGCACGGTTCAAAATAAATAAGGGCAGTTTTTTGAGATTAATACGTTTTCACCTCATTGAGGATGAAATTACCCGGTCAGAGTCCCAACCCCCAGAGCAATGAATGGGCTACAGGAGTAAATTGAACCGGCCATTAATCTTACTGCTGCGGCCATTAAAATGAGATCCCGAACTGATATAAATTAAAGTTGAAACCGAATTTTCCTCTTTATTTAGATTTATTTACCACAAAGGCGACAACGGGCCACTGTTATTGCGAACCCTCGTTCAAATTAAAACGAATGTTCTGATGGATTTATCTACGGACACATGTCTTCCGTGAGGATGCGTTCCCGTATCATACTGCTACAGCATATGGTCGAGGGGCATCCCCGTGTAAGAGCAACACCTCCGACTGATTTCGCCACCACGTCCTCTCCTTTTGGCCGCCGAGCTTTATCCTTCGCTACGCTGATGCACCCTCGCAACAGTCTGCACCTTCGGTGGGTCGAACCGGACGACTAAGAAGCGACGTTAGGTTTGTATTTTCATCGCGGATGCTGCCACGGAAAAATTTTATTCATCCGAAAGCTCGTTGCCCGATTGGGTATCCCATAAAAATGAAAAACCTTAAATGCAAAGTTTATGAAATGGTGTCACGAGAATAAGATTTTTAAACTTTAATTTTAGAGGAGCGAAAAAAATAAAATTTTAGATGATTTTAGGTTAGAAGACTCGGGACTGTAGCGGGATGCCATCTCCATTTCGACTCGTGAACTGCTCCTGAAATCTTTTCCCCATTTGAACCGCGCTGCACTCTCATGTGATTGTGCTAAATTTCTCTCGGGCTCGGCCACGGCTTCAGAAGTGGACGAAGGAATTTGTTTAAACGTTTTCAACCGGCGGAAGAACTTTTTTTTGCGTTATTTAAACGTTTTTCGGCAGGAGGAAGAAGTGAGACATCTTTCGTGATTTTGGGGCAGACGAAATCCCTCCTTAAGATTTTGGTTATGCAGCCGTGTCACAGGAGGTGGATGTAACGCGTTAAAAACTTCGACGTGAGCCCCCGCAAAAATTCTTGTAGGGCAATTTGTGATACGCGCCTGCGATTGTAAAAGCATAGCCAAATGATTTTAAGGCGCGAGAACGGAAACCAAGATTTCGTAACGTAAACCACTCAACTTCCTGATGCGCAAAGCCCCCGAGATAGGCCTTGTGCGAGGATTTTCCTGCCGAGGCAATGACGTCCTGCCTCTCAAATTTGGGCAATCCGTGGGCAGCCGAGACCAATTTGCACACCCAATTTTTTTCGAAGTAAACCAACGTACTCCTCCGCTTGTGCACAGTTCGTGTGTCTCCATTTGGAGATTTCTCATTCCAGTTACGGACGAGGTCCGCCATTTATTATTGTTTTTATATTCCCCCCGGTTTTTCGTCGAATAACTGGACGTCTCCGTGGAGGAAATAATCGGAGGCACCATTCGGGGAATTTCGAATAAAATTCCCTGTTGTACGAACACCTCATGAGATGTCGCCTCAACGCTGTTCTCGAGACGTGTGGGTGAGCATGTGTCACGGTAATCCCAACACAATGGCCACAGTTGTTCCGACGATCCGGCATAGTACATATTACACATCAGAGGAAACTTCTCGGGAAGAAACTTTCAGGCATCGCTGCCGGTAATCGAAAACTTCTGCAAACGTAGGTTTTGCCAAAAATTATAATTTTTCGGCAGGTTAACATAGAAAATTGATTGCTGACTGCTTAAGCTTTTTTCATTACCTTTTCGGTTCAAAAAGATATGTCGAACACGCTTTAAAATTTGACTGATATGTCCCACTGGAAGGATTCGTCAGAAGTCCGGTTGACCGTTTGTAGGAAATTTCTTGCGGGACGTGTCAAATGCAGTTTGCTAGGAACTCAGGATGCGGATTATTGAACGCCTCAAATCATTCGCAAGCTTGGGATTAGTTTTAGATTTTCGGGTCGTATCCAACTTCCGAACCGCAACTCGGTTATTTCGTCGCAAAATCGCGGGGTCGCGGGCGTGACCCAAACTTCACTCTTTGGCGACAAGCTTTACATGTCTTGCGAAACTCAGTGCTACGCCTTAAACACGTTATTTGCCAACTCACGAGGATGATTTTGTACGCTTCCTTTAATACAAACGTAACAAGAATCTCATTTAACAGAGGATGCAGGTGCAAGAGGAAACACACGAGAAAATGGTACCATTTTCATATGTAACGTGACAATTTTTCTTAATTTTAAAATTAAAATACAGAACGGTTTTGTAAAGCGAAAAAACGTGAATAATTCAAATATATAATATTATGCTTTTTAAAAGAAAGGAAAGAACAATCGTAAATTGAATTGAATCTCAACGTGAGTGTACGAGAACGAATCCGAGGCAAGCGTAAAAGCGAAGTTCTCGCTTTTCGTCGCCCAGAAAGAAGTCAAATGGTGCGAAAAGTACTGATGCAAGCACTCGATGCAAAATACTTCTGGAGGACCGATGAAGAAAGGCAGGCGACCGCACCGGGAAGGTGCGAAGGATCTCGAACTGTTAAAAAGGAAGCAAAATTGCGAAAAACCAATGCAGAAGGCAGATCAGAGCTGCCAGAATTTTAGTGCCGTTCCAACCCCGAGCGTTCCCTCGCCGAGTGCCTTTGATGCGCAAGGGTCAACCGACTCTGTTTCCCTTGCTGGAGCCGCCATTTTTACCTGTAACCTTTTGGCAATTCGAGAAAGACCACTCCGTCGTTTTTAATTTCCAGTGCACAAAACCGAATGCGAAGATTAAAAAAACCGAATTACTGTCGCACGAAAGTGAACCGCCTAATTTAATCGTTTCATAAGGTAAACGTGATAAGCGCGGCTTAGACCGAGTCTTCATACCTTTCGGTTAGGAATTTATTAAGTTGCACAAGCAATGGGGTACCTTAATGTATAAAGACTCGTTTCTCGCAACGAAACAGGTACTTACACGGGGACTAATAATGTTTCTCACCGAGAGAAAAAGCGAGTGTCTTTTCATAGGATTGGTCAGTGCGCTTCCGAGGCTCGTGAATCAAGGTACCGCGACTTGTTGCCGCTATATCCGATTGTTTTCCCCCTTGATGATAATCCTGTGTAATAAATCGTAAATGTGTTAAAAAAAAAATCGGTTTAAGAAAAGTAGAATAAAAAAAAATATGAGTGTCATATATTTATTAACCTATCCAGTAAGGTTTAGGACTATTTCCAATGTTTGGAGTTATAATTTTTTTTTATTTATACTTTGCATTGGATTATGCTCCGGGAAAGGTAAGACAGGTTTCTATTTAACGTTGAAGGTTTTCTGTCTTTTACGAGTTAAAATATAAATAGTTATTTCTCCTTGGCATATAAGAATAGAGTTCTTTTTATTTTGGTGCAGGCCTTCATGCCAATTCGAACCGCATTTTGAACGTATTTCCTTTCATCTCGCCTGCACTCCGAGTCACTTTTCTGTCTCGCCCACCCCGCAGCTACCTTTCCTTTCCAGTGCACGAATCACAGTCCCGTGCCATTGCCGAGTCCAAAAAAAACCGAAGGAATTCACAAATTTTTTGCATGCTTCTTGCCGTGCTATAAAATAAGTTATTATAAAAAAGCTTATTTAAGCTCCATGGAGTCAGAAGTCATAAACTTGGATTAGACCGTGACAATTTTTTAAATTTATGATACGAAAATGGGGAGACGGTATCCCCGCGTGGCAATGCAAGGATATTTTGCTCATACTCGAAGACTGAACTCTATTTAATGGTAAATAAATAATAATTATGGTAAGGTCTTTCAGCCCCGAAATAAAACTGCATTTGAAATTCTCTTTTCGCCACGTGAAGAAACATCATATGCGAATGTACCGTATCTGAACCACTGGAAACGAGAAACGTATCTCCTTTTCAAATGGCAAGGCAAACAATTTCCTTCGGATGTGGAATTAGATGGGTGGCGTTTGACACGTACTGTGGGTGGCTCGTGAAGGGGATAATTAACGAAAATTATGGTAGCAGACATGTGGATTATGAGGTTCCAGATGAAAAGAAACCACTTGATAATAGGTGAAAAGATGGGCGAGGCAAACGAATAAAGCCCACACCCCGTGGGAGATACCAAGGGAGTCTGAGAAAAAGCAACTCGCAAACAAATTGCGTTAGCTTTATAGAAGCCAAAGTCGTTTGAAGATAACAGCAAGACGTTCGTATATCGCAAGGGGAATTCCCTCGTCGGTGCCGCGATGCGTATCTCCAAAGACTTGAATTATCCCCGCTAAAATCTCTCGGACATTAGCGGAAAATGGTCAATTTAATAACAAACGAATTATCATTCTTATTATTTTTCATGTTCAAGTTGTATCAAATACGTTCCCGTAATTATAAATTCGTGATATATGAAACGGTTTGCGACTTGAATCAGTTAATCTAAAAAATCAGTGCGAGAAATTCAAAAAAAAAAAAAAAAAAACTCCCAACAGATTTATCTAAGCCATAAATCCGTGCATAATTGCATGAAGGAAGACAGACACTGGGAACGCGCACGAAGATATGTTTTCTCGAGACTGACTCCAGCATTATCTTCTCCCTGGATTGTTCTTTTTTGAATACCTGACGCCCGAAAATTTCGAACTCGTTGAAAGTGCCTCGTCCAACATCATACATTTTGAAAAATGATACGTTACACATTCTTACAATGTTTATAGTGCGACCAGAGAGAATAAGGCAGTACGAAATCATGTTGCATTTTAACATCCAATTAAATAATAAGAGATTTTTTTTCCTACAGCATTTAAAGGAAGAAATTAGGGTTTATCTTTCACAAACTGAGGCAAGTCAGAAAAGAGAACTGATTCAGCATTCTCTATTTTAAGGCTGGAATTAAAAGTTAATAATTTGGGATTAGTCTAAAAAGAGAATTGCCAATTTTAAGCTGAAATCCTATGATTGCTTCAGTGTAATCACTTTCCGTGATATTTGAATCCAACATAAATATTGCCTTCATTATATATTTTATAATACAAAACATATTTTGGTCCAAGCCTCCTTACATCACGAAGGAAAATAGCGATCTAACCTTACATCGCTATCGCTAAATGTGTAATTCCCTGGATTGTGGATATAAGGCTTATGAATCTGTCAGAATAACTAACATCGGCAAAATAATTCCTTGCATTATACAACCTATTTAATGCACATTCCGTTTAAAAAATTGATGAGCTCCATGAGACTTGTTTCGAATTTTCTGTCCGTCGCTCTAAATTACAATTAAATAAACTCTTTGATGATGTAGAATTATCAAGTTATAAAACTCTCATTACGTTATTTTTAAGAAATTTCATTCTTCGGATTGTACTCATTTTTCGATGGTTCGGTTTAAGTTTTTGTCTGAGAGAAAACAAAGAAAGATAATTAGGCCTGTAATAGGCACGATACATTGTCGTCCAAATGAATGAACGAATAATCCGAACTGATCAAGTGTCATTAGAGGAAGACGTTGTCCCACTTTTATTGATATACAGAAAAAGAAAAATTGATGTTATTAAACTGCAGATAGACACTTCCTAACTGGAAGGCTCTTGCGGTCATTTAAGACAAGCAACATGGTGAATACCTTTTCTTGTACCGGAAGTGATACCATCTAACTATCGGAGAGGCAAATTAACTTTTCTCTGTGTTTGCCATGGAAATTTTCATCGCCGGAATGCAGAAGAGGCGCTTTTTATGGGTTACTTATAGGAGTGGTCAGGAATTTATTGTGGATGATTCGGTTCTTTAATATGGTAGCGCAGGTAACGGCGAGGTTAAACCTAATATTTGTAAAATAAATATCATCTTACTCTGGTGGTAACCTTATTAATCGTTCTCCCTAAAATCATATATCTAACTGTAGTTTTTTTCTTTTTGAATTTTCAAGATCCTTTGCATTTAAACATTAAAAATATGTAGTTAACAATAACTTAACAGGATTAATCTGAAATAGCGTGACATCAAAATGTTTTTGAGAAGACAATAAAATCGAGGTTTAATGGCTGAAAATTCCTTATGAAATATTAGTAGTAGGAAGAAATTTCGATTTGCATTCATCCATATTTGGAAGATCAGCTTTTCAACCAAGATGGAATGTTCCAAAGCAAATTTAAAACCAAGCACTTATTCAGACACCTACTCGGTTTTTTAAGCGCTAACTATTGCTCGACTTGTTCATTTAAATGTCCGAACTAAAGAAATAATAACTGTTTGGTTATGTGGTAAAATGCTCATAATTAATTCACTAAACTATGATTTCAGCAGTCAACAGTTTTAGCTTTTCCAGTTGCTATTACAGGGTTGACATCTTTTGACTACCTACCATCTCTTGTACGGTTTATAATTAATTGCAGGCAAATGGTTTTAGCATAGACTTTTCCCACCATTTAGATTGAGGTGGGCTCACCTAAATGGGAAGTTCCAGACTTCTTTTCATGGTCGATTCCTTCCATACATTTTTAAATTCGATCATAACTACATCCTGAATCATTCGGAAATGCTGCATGAAGTTTAATTTTTCAACGCAGAATACTTGAAACTTGTCTTAATGGACAAAAATTAAGGTTTTGTGGAGAGCCACATTCAAGATTTCGCGTTATTCAATTTAGGTGATTTTTAAACATTTACAAACGATCAGTATGGGAAAAAGATCAATGGAGGGAAATTTTCGTATAAATGATGCATCCTTCCATCTACCACTCCTCTCCAAGTTGTTTAAGGAAATGGATCAAAAAATTTTACTGAAAAAAAAAAACGAAAGAATCGCATGTTCAGAATGCTTTTTAAAATAGCAGGAAATGAGACTGTTCCGATTTTATAATTATAGCTATATCTTTTGATCAAAGAACGGAATCACGTATCATACATGGTTTTAGGCTTAGTTCGTTCCAGCGTACAAAAAAATGACACAAATCAAATATCTATGCATATAGATAAACATGCATATACAAATAATTCTTCCTTCAGGAAGAAATCTGCTCGAAAAGTTTTACGTTCTGATTAAGGTTGCGACTTTACGAAAACATCATTTCACACATTTATTACCATACACAATTATTTGTTATCATATAAAACGAGAAGACATGTTATTTTATATAACGAGATATTTTTATAATAACAATATTTCATTTATTTTATGACGAAGCTTGCTCCAGGTTGGCAAGAACCAGACAGACAAATTAGTGTTGAAATATAACGATTTATTATGTTAATGATTCATATTGTTCATTGGATACGTATATCAATATCGAACCGTCAAAGAAACAATCGAAGGGCAGTGACTGTCGAAAAATTTTCCAGCAATCGCACTGATTTTTTGTTACGAAATAAAATGGAACTAGTGATCCTTGTAATTAAATTGCAGCTTTCTGTCTCTTTTTCTTTTTTTCAGTTGACAACAGATTAAATTTGTTTTGGCTCTTTTAGTGTATCTGTTATAGATGTACATCATAATTTTATATCTGATTTGGATCGGAACTGTCTCTAGAAGTAATTTATTCGATTCATTACTGCCATCTTACATATTATCAATCACTTAAATTTCAAGGTTTATTTCATTATCTGGTGTTTTATATTTGTAAATCGTAGAAAATAATAAATTAATAAACAGAATATAAAATATAGCATATAAGTTTATGTTATCATTTTGATGGCTTTTATTTCGATAAAAAATATTGGATTATATCACAAATTTGAAATGTGTATTACATCATTAAGATAAAGATACAACAAAAAGAATGACAGAATAGCAAAATCAGCCATTAAGAAAAAATTTCATTTTTCGAATCTTCTTAATTCTATACAAACATGTTTGTTTACGACGTAAGAAAAATTAAATTACTGATACTTTAAATTTTCATCTGAAAAATATTTACCTTAAGTCTGAATAATTCTTGATTAGAAGTGACCAAGTCTGTTGTGTTTATATATGAATATAATTATGAACTTACTAAATATAAAAAAAAATAACAAAGTTATATTTTTGATTAATTCCTGTTATGGAGAATACAAATAAAATTCATTACTTGCTTATAAACTTTATCATGTGATTAATATTCAGATCCTGTTACTTAAAAATAATATGGGAAAATATTATCCAATATGTGATAGCCTGGATACATGATGTCGTAAATAATTTGTTTTGGAACGTTGCTTGCCATTCAAATGATACCAAACCCTGTAATTATAAAAGAAACTTAATTTTTTTTCAAAATAAATTTGTCCATTATTAATGAATTTCTTACTTTAAAATGAGATAAATCAATCACGTGAACTGGTGTCATTGCAATCAAAAATATCTGCGAATGATGAGATACACGTTGTACACATTTGATTTGTATCTTTATTAATATTTATTATATGTATAATCCAGTTAGTCTACATAAGTAAATATAATTTTATAATTGTAGTTCCTTTGAAACGAACATTTATATTGCAATAGTATGGGATGAAATTAACTTTTTCGAGTGAAATAAACAGACTAAAAGGCGTTAAGTGATCTTAAAAGGAAGTAAAATGATTAGTATGCGTCTGAGGATAACACCTAGTAGTAAAGCAGAAGTAATTCGATTGAGTATAACAGGAAGTCGGACGTCTATTATTCCACTGGGAAACACTTTGGTCGTTATTTTCATAATAGGTCAGAGATGGCGGTGAGTGACCTTGGATTCTTTAACTGGAGTGACAGTTGGGAACTTGGGGCGTTCTGCATTATCCCATATTCAACTTGCTCCGATTACGGGCCCGTCGTTAAAACTGCATCTGAAAAGCAATTTTTTAATATCAATCATGAACAAATTTATCAGACTGCGCGATGGTATTTCTTTCGGTGGACAGGACAGTACTCACAGGAAGCATGCACTGTGAGTTCCGTGCTTGTGCAACTAATGACGCCATCTTGCATATTTAATCAGACATTCGCGCTTCATTGCGGGGGTTTTTATTTTTAGAACCATTTAAAGAAATTTGAGGCTTTGCTTTTCAGGTATGCCTAAGGTATTGACACTTCCATGATACAACAATTATTATCATGGAATTATCCTTCCATTTTCAAACGGCATTTATATGATATTTATTTGGGAAGGTTTAAAACTGCTTATTTAATAATTTCAACATTTATCAGTATGTGATGTTAAATTTGATATTTTAACCTGATTCTGTCTGACTTAAACCTCGATTTTCCAGACTGTTTGATAATTATCTTTTCGTATCCAAATGTAGCAATATCTAATAGAAGAGATGAATTTTTTTACTTCGCCTTTTTTATTCGTTTATAAACTACCTCTCATTGCGTATTCACAAATAAGATTCTCATGAACAAATAAAAGAAAAAGAGAGCAGTTTTTTGTAATGAACTTAAACTGCAAGAATCAGATGTTTTAATTCTTCCATTAAATTACAATGTGCTTCCTCATTACAGCATAAATTAAGCGTTTCGCAAAATTAAATTACATCTGGCCTGAGAAAAACCGTGGATGGAATGCTAAACAGAAGGCATGACAATATTGATGACATGCCAGGCGATAATGGACTGTCGGAGGCTGTCAACGGCCGGAAAAGAACGAGACTATAATCACTTCCAGTGTCGATTTCCTGTCGGTCGATAACAGTCCGCGGGCAACAAGTCAAATAAAAAAGGCGCCAAAAATTGAAATCTATGTAGTTAAGAGAGGAATCCTTTATAACAACTAATATTTTCGTTTCAGTTAAGTTATATTTTTTTTTTGTTACATATGCTGGTGTCGATATGTGAAATCATCTTATAAATAATAGATAAAATAAAAAGAATTCTTTAATACCGTAAATAAGAAATTATATTACGATCTGAAGAGTACCCAAGATATCTTGATTTTTGGTGTTAATATCGAAAGGCTTGAAACTTTTTAAAAATCAGCTTATTAAAATATTACCTTAAATTTATTTTTCAAAGTCCCAAATCTACTGAAAAATAATTAATTAGACTCTATAAGTCAGCAACGGAAATATAAGTAAAATTTTGGAACTTTCATTCGGCATCAAAATGCCGAAGAACTAAAAAAAAAAATATTTTATGCAAATGCTTACTGAATAAAGAATTAAATATTGATTCAAGTGCATTTGCATTTTACAATATCGACATGAACTGAGACAGCCAATTATTTCTCATCATAAAATGAAGAATATTATAAAAACACATATGTTTTACCACTTGTTATACCTTTTCTTGAAATTCGAATCAGGATATTCTTGTTCGATACTCACTTTAGATCTTGGATTTCCGGATAGACGGTTAATGAAGATTATATCCTATAACAAAAACGATTCAGATAATATGGAAGCCTATATATATCATTGTATAAACATTGTATTTCTTTAAACATATAAATGATTAACATTCATATACTTTGTTGTTACATAGACGCACCACAAAGTGAAGATTCAAATCGGTAAAATCGCTTGATTAGCCTTGTATCGTTTATCGTTGAATAGTATATGGCTTTTGAGTTTCATTTCATAACATTTTAAATGACTGCAGTTTCCTTTCCATAATTTACCCGAGCAGTCTACATGCAAATAGCTTTCGGTTTAAAAACTGAAACTTAGGTCTAAATTACACCCTTCTGGCATTTTTTTTGCCATTTTGTTGGTTACTTTTGTATTGAATTTTAAAGTCTGTTTCATGCAAAGGAGTAAATACTGCAAAAAATCGATTGTTTGAATGTTCTAACGTTAATACCTTAATTAAGTGGAAAAATATACATTATTAAAGAGAAGGTGAAATTTACATAAAGTAATTGATAAATTACAGTGATGTGCAAGTAGTATTATAACTTCTTTATTATATTTGTTACTTTTGTACTGTAGCATGAACCTAATGTTTGCACGTGTTTTTGCGTGAAATAAATAGAGCCCGTATCAGCTATTTTTGTAATCGTTTTCCGTTCCTAACGCTTCCTAATAAATGCCATAAAAGAACCATTCATATCATCCAAAAATTAGAGGCCATTTAAATTTAATGACATAAAATAATCACTTCAGTAACTTCTTCAATTGAACTACGGTTGTTTACATTAAAATTAAAAATAGATTTCGTAATGTAAATACTAACTCTAAAAGCTTTTTATTCGGTATTTATTAAAGAGCTTTCTATATATTTTAACACTTAATGCATGCTATTGGACTTCATGTAATTAGGTTCTTTTTCAAGCGGGGAATTAAACAACATTTCATGTTTCTTCTTTCATTACAATAAAAATAAAGTGTACAGCATCCGTTATTTGTTCTCGTGACTAATTTTTTTTTTTTTTTTTTTTTTTATTAAAGAGTAAAACCAGAATGATTGACGTAGAAAAAAAGCATAGTGAATAAATGTGAGAAAAATTTTTTATGCAAAAACGGAAGCAGTTAATACCGCAGATTCATATATTAAATATATGAAAAATAAAAGTTTAATCCGTGTTGTGAATTTATAATCTAAAAAGGAAAAAAAATAATTATAAAGAAAGCTAATTGATTCGGAAGTTAATATAAGATGACAAATGAATAACAAAAATTTTAAAATATCAAAAAATAAAGACAAATTTTCGTTTGGATTCAATCAAATCCATGGCGATATCCATATTTTTTTAATTTAAAAATAATAAAATAGTTTTAATAACCGCAATACAATATATTCACAGGAATTGTTTCAATTTGACTAATACTTTTGATATTTTGTCACCAAACCTAACCTTTGGTACTATTAAAATTGTAAAGTTAAAACCAAACAAATTATCGAATTAGTTTTGTGTGAAGGTAGATCGCCTATTATAGTTGTAGATATTATAATAAATCATTGGAATGAATACTTGCATTAAAATAGTAATGTATGGTTGATCAAAGATCTTATAGTATTTTAAATGAACATTTATTTCACGGTCAAGATCAGGAATTTATGTACTGAACATGTATTAGTTGTTATATAAAGAGGGAATCCGGATCTTATTTGACAAAATAAATTTTGGGATGACAATTTCTGCGTTTCTGAGGTAGGCCATTTTATATTAGCATATTTGAGATATCCAGCAGTTACGTAACTTTCAATTTTTTGATCACATTCCATTAAATTCCCAGATCTAAACAGCAAATAAGCAATCAAATACACAAAAAAATGAATAATTTATTGTACAAGAGCTTTAGAAATCCATGGGTGATGCATGGTCCATGGTAGTCATCCGGGAAGTGAGTGGTAATCCGTGCTTAAATGAAAATTTAATTATACCAATAATAGGCAAGTTGAAGGGCAGTCGCAAGATACGCAGGAAAACCATAAAAGAAGATAATTAATCGCATTATAAATTATTTTCTCCTTCTATTCAATTTATCTGGCACGAAATCATGTAAAACGACCAGAAATATTATTTTAATGTAATGGTTCAGGTCTTATTTTGCTATTTCATGCTGACAGGGTGTGCAAAATCGGTGCAGGGGATACCAAAGTGAAATCTATCGCGAAGAAAAGAGAGAAAACGGTGTCAAAAGGAAATAATTATTATTCTATTAAGCATTATTTATAATGCGTAGTTCAGAAGTTAATAATTTCTACTCTTTCACTTCATTAGGAATAAACGGGTTTAAATGTTAGGCTTTAATCATACGTTTAAAAATTTATTTTCTTCATTAGTTTAAATGTAAATTTTTCCCACTGTAAAATGGTATTAAGAAAGATTCAAAATAATTCCTGGTGATTTTACAGACTATTTGAACATATCAGATTAGAGTCCTCAGGCTGGTCCTTTCAACTTCGGCACACATAGTCAGTGCAGAACGATCAATCTAGTATCTCAAATCAACAGTATGAAACCAATTAATTTTATGTTATTTTCAGCAAATATGTGAAATTATTAAGATCTAACGTTTTCAGACCAAAACTATTTACCAGAATGCTGCTTAAGGCAGGTTAAGTTTTTTTGTTATGACTATTTCATAATTTTTTTTCTATTCCATAATTTGGTCTGCTATTAAAATCTGATTTACTTTTTTGTCGAAGTTTAACCTAGGACGGAAAACGATTTTCTCCCCGTTCCCAAACCTGTATTTTAGTCAGGTTAAGGAGATCAGTGGCATAAATTATGGTTTTTCGGTCAAATTTCTTTTAACCCAAAGGATGGGCCACGTTCTAAAAATAAATTTTCGCCTAATGGCAGATTATTTGGAAAACTTTGCAAATCATGATGAAGAAAGTGCTTTACGTGAAACCCATCGGGCGGCAGTATTTTTTGCTTGTGGAAGGGCCTTTCACAACTTAGATCAAATTGATTTGCATTAAAACATTTATAAAACTTATTCGCATAAGAGAGGACAAATAAATAAATTAAGGTCCGATCAAAAAGATTCTTCGCTTTTTTCAGGATCGCATACCCATGACTGTACTAAACGGAGACATGGCTGTCGTATAAAAATCCAATGAAATAATTATTAAATTTTCTAAAATGAAAGCATTTGTTATGGATCTCGTCGTCAGATTTAATTTAAGATGTGGAAACAATGGCATAAATATAAAAACAAGTTACTGACTGGCAAGATTGCAATCTCCAGATTTTTAGCAAACGTTGTAGGATTTTCGAATAGCTCAAATATGTCGATATCTGATACACTGAGATATTCTGGACTGGGAAATGGATTCTCATTCGTGACAGATTCAAGAGGACCTATTCATGGGAAACCCAATGACACAGTTCGGGTATCAATGAACTGTTAAATCGGTTGAGTGAATCTCATCAGATCATATTCCCATAGTTAGACTTCAATTTTGCCGGATCTCTCTCGTTGGGTCATGTTCTTGTCAGAAACCATGTAATTAAATTGCCCTTTCATAAGTAATGCATTCCAATAAAAAACACTCCATTACTACAAACCCCGATCAAATGCCCTAATCCTAATCCTGCATCGACGGTAAACTTTTCTGACTGAAAATGGGCAATTTCAAAAATAGCTTTATTCCAAATTGTTTTCAGCAAATTGCAGCGATGATATTCGCTACACACAATTTTCAAAAGAAACACAAGCTTTCAGAAACCAATAATTTAAAACGATGAAATTGCAAATGGGTTACCACAATTTATTTTAAAAATTATTACAAGCACAACTCTTGTAATGGCCTCAATCATAAATCATATGTAGGGATTTCAAAATCGGTAGATGAAATATGATCCACGGGATCATGGGTCACCGTTTTTTCGCTGACACCCCGCAACCACCTAGAAGAGAAGAATTACCCTAAGAGAAAGCAAAAGCTCTCGAATGCGTTCAACGATCATTTGAGGGATGAAAACTTTGGTTTCACCCTCGGGGTTGGCCATAAATTAGCCAGGCAGCGGTAGCATTAACTGAAATCGTATCGAGACGGGGCATTCTCTCAATTCATTGGTGGGCAGGACGCAGTTAAAGTAGTGAACGATCTAATAATTTAATGGTAAATTGATGCGAGATTTTCGGTGCTGCAATCTTCAGTCTACATTCATTGTTCTTCTAAAATGAAAATCATTTCATGTCGGTCACATAAGCCGATGTTCAGACGTGATCGGAATTCAAGTGATTTCATCCATTTTATGGTTGTCGGTGAGCGCATTTTGCATAAATTACATTTGAAAAAATAAAACGAAAGATCCGAAACGAGTTTCGGGTTTCTTAGCTTCGATGTTTCCATACAAGATTTACAAGAAACGTTTTTCTTTGAACATTACATTCGCAGGACTTATGAAAGAAAACCAGAACGCTCGTTTACAATTTCATAATGAAGAAAGCAATTTATGATAAACTAGTTAGGAAAACAATTACATATTGAAAAGTGCAGTTATTGGGCAATTAAAGCTTGCGCTTACGCAGTGGGGAAAAAATCAGTCCGATTTATAAAGAACCCGTTCACTTTCAGAAAGAAAACTATCGTAAGGATATTTTATTGCAAAAATTACTATTAACATTAGACTGTAGATGAAAGTTTGCATTTGGGACTTTGGGCCTTGACACAATTCATATGCAAAATTATTTGTTTTAATACACATTTGTGAAATAAAATTTGGCTGTGCATGGAACCAAAGGTTCAAATCGCAAACCATAAAATATAGTTAATTTCATTCCAGTACCAAATTTTCGTTTGACGTGATATAATTCCATTTCAGTCAGTTCCATTCATCTAGGGAGTGTTTACAGCATTTTTGTGCGCAAACCCAAGTGCTCGATATTCCATTGTAGGTTGCGACATAGTAATATATAACGACATTGACATAGCGGGCCTTGAGGAGGCGGGTTTGCTGTGAGTAAAAAAGCAAGATTCGGTCTGTACCTGCATTTTGCCGTCAACTATACAAATATTTTCAATAATTAATTATCCAATACTTTAATTTGATCCGTTCTCGGGCTTTGGGAATTAAAATCGTTCGTTAATTTGGGTTTGGGCTATCGAAGATACTTATGCCCGGCAGACAATTCTCTGTTGCACCCGAAAAGGCACCTTCCCTCTAAAGGAATAATTCGATTAAACCCAAGAGCTTCATTGTTTTAAACATATTGAATACATTCATTAAGGTTATTCTATTAATTTATAATATAATGAATATATAATAGTGGGAACATTGTGGAGGTTCTCAGGGCAATTCTAACGGGATTACAAAATGTTTTCATTAAGCTTTTTTCTTCCATAGGATTGCGCCTTAATGCTCAGGCCCTTTGTGTATTTCCCGTAGTCACTAATCATACACCCCGGGCTGTTGAAATATTTTCGTTGACTTGCGCTTTTAACATATTCAAATGTCGGATTCAAAACAGATCAAAGGATCATGTCAAAAGCCGGACGGTTCCCTCATGAGAGGGAAAGGCTCGTGAAACACTTCTTCGGCTTGCTTCGCGGTTTCTGTGTCTGCCGCGTCCGAGGGTGACCTCCGACTCGGGGAAGACCTTTAGCCGCGGCATTGCTGGAACTGCTGCTCTTGGCTTCGGCGAAATTAACCAATTTACTGTTTTGCAATTGGACATGAAAGTCATATTTCCGGTTTTAACAAAGCTTCCACTTGTTCTGACAGACGCCAGTGCACGGACCGAGAAGTTTTTTTTCCTTTTTTCCATACTCGTTTGCTTACTGGAGTTTTTTCTTCCTTTATCGGACAGCTCCGCATCCAGCAACGAACGAAGGATCATGTTACCGAAGGAGGAGACGACCAGACGAATGGTGTCCATGCTCATACTCGATCGACATTTTTTTATGGACTCCAGTGGAAGCAGTTTCCCAATGATCTACTAGCGACAAATTTCCCGGTATATCTTTTTTTTCAGTAACCCCCCTAATATTTTATATCTAAGATAAACTGTTTTTCAATTGCCCAATGTTGATCATGCTATTTCTACCAAAGCACCAATCTGAATCTATTGTGTGCGTCTTCGAAGCAAAGAAGTTTTTCGTTGCTTTCCATTTTTGGGTTTTGACATTAAAACGATAACAATATAGATAATAATATCTTGTATAGAAAGTTATTATCGTTGACATTTCGCTTCAAAACATTTGCAGAAGTACAATTTGGCGTTATTTTCCCTAAATTAAGATACCTGTACGTAATTTGGGGTCGCAAGACTCAAAGTGAACGTAGTTTTAGGGAATAACGGAAAATTTTTCTGAAATTTGCCGCTCGCATATTGACAGCAGTCTACGAGAATTTCTCAACAGAACTCTCATTCCATGTTCTTTCAATGCGGACCGCCATTATACTTAGGTATTTGCATATACCCCAAAAGCCGGCTGTCTAATTAACAGGAAAGAAATTACAAACGATGAAGTGATTTGAAGGGAACGTTTTATTTTGCGGTTGGCAACTCGAATACATTTTTTAATGCCCACCTCAAAGATGTGCTACCAGCATGCAAATTGTTATTATTAAGAGGTAATCTCTTCTTGGATTCTGACTGGCAAACCACAGATCATTACCGAATCATTCGGGGCTTTTGATTAACGTAAGTTGATGCTGCACAATTTCTTGTGATGCATCCACTGCAGAAACCCTGTTTTCACTCCGAAATGGATTCATCGCAATTAGGCGAAATGCCGGCCTCCACCTTATGACCCGACACGATTCTTCTATTGACAGGCAATCATGTCACATATTCTTTCTATTAATAATGCCTCAAAATTGGTTGACTCTCTTTCATAATTCCAAATCTTTCGGATACCAACAATGGCTGACCGAATGCGGCTCTTTGAAAACTGGAATTTCACGTTCCGACATTAACGCGGCGTGCCAAATATCACCGAGTTATAATTATCGGATTTTCGTTGAAGATTTTCATCAGCGTTCCGCTCTGTGAATTGATTTTCTCTGTAATTGCATTATTGTTTCAGATAATTTTTAGAGTCGTACATTTGGGCAAGTCTTATAAAGTTTTCACGAGCAATTTCGGATGAAGAGCAATCTCGGATTCGTGAAACGCATCAGGTTGTTACAATCCGATTTTGCTTAGCCTGCGATAGTGATCCCTTCTTTTAAAGCATGCGCATGGATATCGAAATTTGCATGACAAAACGACAAACGAGCTTTCCAAGGCACCAATGGAACTTAACTGGAAGATTAATTTTGTTTCCGAGACGTGACGGACAAAATTTTTTTTTTTTATTATTCTCGTAAAAAGAAACATAATTCGTGATTAGTTTCATAATAATGTCCAAACGTAAATAGTTTAGACCACGTTTAAATTGCCATGGGACCGCGACAGTGAATGGGTTATTCAGCTGCCTACTTGCAAAGTAGTTTTTCCAACCTTGTGCAATTTACATGTTTTACATGACATGGCCAAAGATTTCATAACTTTCATGATTTCTGATGAGAATCAGCTATCGCGTTCAAAGTGTTGCATCAGATTTGTTATTTGGGTGCCTCATTTAAACTGGACGGCGGCAGAGGTGTACTTACATGTGTAAAAATTATTATTTTCGCGAGCTATTTCACATTTGAAAGCAGTCGCTGAAGGCTGACGAAGTTTCTGGAGTCGAACCAAAGCGTCAACGCGGCCCCTCTTGAACAGCACCATGGATGGCTAAACGGGACTTTCACTTTTGTCCTTATACGAACCACGGCAAAAGCGTAGCATTTTGCGAGCGTCGCTGATTATGCAACCTGAAACAATGAAGTCGACTCGGATCTGTTTTTCTCTGTAAACGTTCAGTTACACCCGCGACATTTCCAGCATTTACTCGCAATGCGCTAAAAACTTTCTTTGCGGTCGCTGATTTTTCTCTTAAACGATCTTTAAACTCTCGCAAATATCCGATTTTAAAGCCGCCAAGCCATGCGGCCCTGGTTCCAGAACGCGGGTGGCCCGAGCAGAGCGATACACTTTCCGCATGAGCAGAATGCCCCTTTCGGGTGCGATCGTCAAAACGGTAATTCGGATAAAAATCTCCAGGAATGGAGAAGCACAAAGATCCTCACGAAGGGAAACGCCAACGGATCGTTATCCAAGATCTTTGCTTCGAGCATGTTTACAATGTCGATGGTTCTCTTACGATTCGGAACGATTATGAAATAATCCCACTAATACCGTATAATGTTCAGCTGCTGAGAGACGATATCGGATTTCCCGGCAAATGGCCGAAGCGAATAAGTACATTAGCGTCGACAACATCCGATTATCCTGTTGGTTTGAACGGGAGGACGGTCGGGCGTTGCGTCTCTTGCTGAGCCGGCCACGCAAATTGAAACCGCATCACCCGACGAAATTTCAGACATCCGAGACCGACTGACACCGTTTCCTCTTTTGACCTAACGTTTTCGAGTCGCTTCCTTTCTAGGTTGCTCGGTGACGTCCGAACGCATCGGCAACCGGGCAAACGGCGCGATTTTTAAGGGGCGCTCCCTTCAACCGAGAGCAACCACCGAACAAAAGTTCCTGCCCCGTCGGATTGCTTCCACGTCACGGTCGCAACCTCGTCAGTCTGCCAGTTCGGTCCGCCCATTCCGGCAGAGCCGACGAAACGAAGTCCAAGCGATTGGATCAGGCACGTCTCTGGCTTTGCGGGGACCGCTTGATATTAATTTTTAGAAATTTGCACGTAACCTGGTTAGGGCCCGCATATTCTGTGTCATTCCATCCGGGTGAAATTATCATTTTTCACACGAGATACAAAGGTTCATAGTGGAGATCATTAAACCATGCTTCGCGGGATGGTCATAAGTCGTTAAAATAAAGAAAAATTGCCTTGCAGTCCAAAATCAGGTTTACAGATTGTGATAACGTTAAGTTCAGTGAAGCTTCAACAATACAACAATAATCTAATCATATACTCGGTCTGGGCAGTTAGCTGGATTTATTCGAGACCGCTTTTTTTGCTTTTTATATATAACTTCCTTATTTTGAGTTTTTCTTCTTTTTTTTACCGTGTTACATAAGCGGAATGATACTGATAAAAAGTGTATCGACTTTGTGATTTGTCCCGGTCTTTAATAACATGCAACTTAACCGTATTTAATAAAGCTTACAAGAGCTTAAATGAAAAAAAAATGTTTGCAGTATTTAACAACACGGGTACGGTCTCAAAACGATTCATTCACCTACCCTATTTCTGCCCATTATGGATGGAAATTGAAATTTTGATGAAACTGCACCATCATGATCCGTATGAACTGCTGCAATTCACGAACGTCTTAATCCGCTTTGTGATTGTCTGCCCAGCAATTCAACTCCCCATTATCGGTATAGTGAACTTCTTTCTGTGATTCAGACGAAGTATTTTAAATAGATGAACTGTTGTGTGGACGATCAACTTAAAGACGATTACTCACAACACGGCATATATGAAAATGGTCGCTGATTTTTTGATGAAGATTCATATATTATAAGTCATCGCAAACTAAGATTGTTAATAAGAGAATTGCACTCGGATGATAAAAGATGTATAAATTAATCGCAATACCTTGTAATTTTCAGCTTTCATGACGAGGGAGTCGATGATTTACGTAAGGATTCTCCACATTAACCACAATTACAACAGACTGGAGTGATCGTTCATTTGGATCAATGGAATGTTGTTATAAGAATGTAAATCAATGTGAAATCCATTCATATTAAGTTGACTTTTTCTGTTACACATTACCGTCGCGGGAGACACAATTTTTTCTTATTATGGTTGTTAGGTTCGATATCAGTCAATACTGCTTGGACATCGGGTAACTATTGTCCGCATGGATGCTGTTCATTTGTGATTGGGTCGTTGACTGAGTGGTGCCCTTCCCGGAGAGTCCACCGGTGCCAAGCGATGCATTTGCTTGCCGGTGATTTGCAAGAGTTCCTTAAGTGCTGCAACAAAAATAAGAAACTTAAAAGCGAGGAACTTTTTTTCTCGTCTCCAGCCAACCTCCCGGTAGCCTGCGCCCATTAAAAGGCTCATTAAGCTTATGGAAGGCGTAAAAGTCATCAATTAGTTAAATCAAAAAATTAACCGTGGTCTCTTCGCTTCATTACCTTTCGCTGGTTTACATTTCGCCTCCGCTTCACGCGAAAATCTTAATGATCGAAGCTAAGAAAATAAATTTATCTCCTGCAAGAGTATTTGGATTGGGAACTATGTTCTGACGCCCTGATCCCGTCCCGAAGAATTATGTTTGTCGTGAAGATGGTTAATAATCTCCCGGAGCGGAGATAACCTCGCATGTGACTTAACGATTAATTAACACTGCACCTTTGCTAAATGCCAACATCGAAGAGACCACTCGCATCGGTGGAAGTTTGTGCATTGCACACAAAACTAACGTTCCCTTGGATATTACTTGGACGTCTGACTCCATCTTCGTCCCGACACCGGAGAAGAAGAATTCGGAATCGCGATCGCACTCTGGGTCAACGGGGTTTTTGCCACGAAAACCCCGTCCCGGATAAAAAGTACTGTTTCAGCCAATGCTTTTTGAACACTCGAAAAGGAATGTTTGGGTCGTTGAGATGAATCACGAATTGGGACATGGATGAATATATCTGCTTCACCTTTGGAAACGTGAAACCTAGTGAACGGTGCTCGGACCCGTGCATAACAGAGGAGTTTTATTATTCCTTGCAGTCATTAAAACATGTCCATTTTTCATTATTGAATTGTCTTACTATAGAATTTGAGCTAAACTCAAAACACAATAATTTCGGAGTTACATACTGCTAAAATTTAGGTTTTTAACAATCGAATCCGTTAATATATATAATTAGAAAGATATACATGAGGAGACTTGTTATGTCGGCCACCGCATTATATTTTTTCCATAACCAACTCTTAATTACGTCTTGTTTGGTTATGCAGCTTAGGCATCACGAAGGGATCAAATTTAAAATTTTACATATTGTTACGCCGGTTATGAAACCATGATTCCAGAATAGATAACTCGAGATTTGGCATATTTGGCGATGGTTGATCCGGGTTAATGCCGCACGATTTGCAAAATGAAATAAAATACGTCGGTCCTTTCTAACAGATCTTGGTGGGAGGACGTTAATTAACATTTGTTATCTAGCAGGAAGCGGGCGAATCACGGAGCCATTTTTTTATATGCAATGAGTGATAGTTTAAAATCGCAGAAAACTTCACTGGAGTATGCAACTCATGTAATGACCTGCGAGACGTGTTGGGTGAAAATCTTGCCATCTTGCCACCGCGGATTTTAACTCTTTGGCAAAAGATCTAAGCCTTCGGAATCCATTTCATACCTGCGATGTCACGATCTCTGGCTGGGACCTTCATTCTTCATTAATTACTCGCCAATTCTTTCCTTGGCTAACCTCAAAAAGATTTTTAAGTTGGTCGCAATCAACGTTAATGGAACGGGATTGCATTCGCCAATGAGCCTGCACCTAGAAATAATTTTGTTTTGACAATAAGGACGAGAAAGCGAATAATTCATGGTTAGATTTGAGAGTACGATGATAGTTCGCGAATCTTAATTTGGTGATGGATTTCGTGGTGCTATTACAGAGGCACGGGGGTGCCACGTAAGAAAGTCATGTCCATTTAAGATGTTTGAGTATCGCAAAGTGTCCGAAAGCGCAACCGCATTGCTACCATTATCATGGAGCAGTTCGTGTCAGATTGTATGAGAAAGATAGAAACTTGATTGGTAGTTGGGGCCATGAGCCTTTCATTAAATGCTCACCAGCTAAGCGATTATTCCCTCCTGGTAATAAATACCTGTAATAGAATAATTGTTTATACAGGTGAGCAATTTCAATGTTAAGACAGAAAATGTAATGAATGATTTCTCTCACGAAGCTTACCAAAGATTCCTCTTTATGTACGTTCAAAAATCCGTAGTTATCTTCATTCGAATTTTTTTTATACTTTCAGTTCAATACAAAGTGAAATGTTCAAACGATGTGATGAAAGTGGACCTAGTCAGGACAGAAGATACAAGACAAATTTATTTAAATCAGTTGAAAAACTATCCAGGTAAGTGAATTACCCATGTTGGCTGTCGCTTATGCCTTGGTTAAAGTGTACTATTTAGGTGATATACCAAAATTCAATAGATTTTAACCCGATTTATTTAGATTTTTAGATTCGATAGAGTACAGTAAATTCATTTCGTTTCACTTAAAATTTTAGGTTTTTAATTCCACAATAATCTCGTGCATCATCAAATGCAATACTCACTAAATAATATAAATAAAATATCGAGATTTGGATTATTTGCTAAGAAGAATTTTAAATTGATTAAATTTTCAATCTATACATATTATTCATTTCATTGTTATCACCTTCATTGTTCACAAACCAACTTATGAAATTTTCTTTTTTTGATTTTTCTTTATTTCTTTGACACATTAAATTCTATTTTATTTGACCACCAGAACGTGCTTGAATTGCCGCTAGATTTACAAAGTAGCTTGTTTCCAAGGCTATTTAAAAAAGAAGAGGTGAAAGAGTTTTTATTCAAACCCAGATTTGACTTCCCATAGGGACCTTTTTTGTGAAGGATGATTGTAACATTTGAAACAAGCCTGGGATACCTGCATTTGGGCTGAATAAATGCGCGTCTTATACCTGCGAAATTTCTTTAAAACGCCATCAGCCTAACGGAGACTGCCATCTACCTTCCAGCTATGTTCGATCGTATTTGGCCACGAAGTAGTTTTCCATGCGCTGCAGTTTATCCAACGGTATTCTTTCAACGCCGTCAGTTATTGCTTCATAATATACACTCGGAACTGTAATGGAATGCAGACCACACTGAAAAAGACGGCACTGCATTTGCCTAAGCTTTTAATTTATTGAAGTAAAAACGATTGCATTACAAAGAATAAATCTGAACAGAACGTTGGAGGAGTTTGTTAAACGAAGTAGGGGAGGGCGCTTAAAAATCTTTTCGCATCTCATTATCTGCCTAACAAGAAACTGAAAGAAAATCAAATTGCGCTCCCTTGAACCTGTGACCTGTCGATTCTGACTCCGCGGTGGAAGCATGAAACACGTGCACTGTCCACCGACTAACAACAATAGGAATGACAAGATAACAGCTAATGGTGTCCCCCTTTGCAGCCAAATTCATTTGTGTAGCAATCTTCTAAAGTGTTTTTAAGCACGTGCATGCGTTATAACCAGGTGACCATTTCAAGATTAATCATCCAGACATCCCGTAACCGAAGTCACGATTTAACTACGCCTTGGCAACTAAAGTTTCATTTTAAATTATTGTCGGTAAAATCATTGACGGTGAGGCGATGAGGAGGATGGTGGCAATGAGGCTCTCGGGCAGAATAAATACTCGGCATAGAGGTCAAAAAGCCTTCGATTGGTTTAACCTTTGTAGAATGATTCACAGTGTTGTACAGAACCTTGCATAAACCTTGAATCCTAAATATTTTTTCCCCTTGCCAACCACGCGGATGATTTGCGGTTATAATGGAGTTTGGGTAATTTTCTTTAATTTATTGAGATGCTTCATCAATCGGCATTGTTCTCATCTCCATTTATAGGAAAGTTACATTCTACATCTGCAATCTTAATTTTCAAAATTAGATTTTGGATGAAAATTAATCTGATTACAGGAAAAAAAAAATTGCGATCGACCAAAAGGCACTTTATAATATGCCAGAGCACGAGATCTGGAGGACTTTTAAAGCTTGAAAAACTTTTAATCGTTGTACCGGAAGAAGAATCGAATTTTATCTGAGGATGGACATTAACTGGGAAACTATGAACTGTCTTGGAAATGGAAATCTTGACCGATCCAACATTTTTAATGTTCTTTAAACAGTTGTTTGAAGTCTGTCGCATCTCTTTCGTCAAGGATGAATTTTTCGCAAGAAAACAGAATTAGGCATTATCCCGTTAATAAAAGAATTCCCGCATTAACTTGACGAAAGCACCTATACAGCTTCCAATTGCTCCATATGATTCGGAGCCTTACTTATTCTAACATGTGGTGAATCTCGGGACGTATTTAAGGCACGCCAACCGTTTGCCATCGAAATCATCTTTTAAATATAATTTTTCTTCGTCCTTCGGCGGTCACCGAACCGAAGAGGTCGACTTTTTGTGCTGACCACAAAATGCGAACGTGTTCGACAAAGTTCAAGAGTTAAAAATCCGGAAATCGTTCCCTCATTTAAGTCAAGTACGAAAAAAGGACTCCGGGAACACATTTGATTAACAAAAGAATTTTTTTTGCAGATAAAGAGTGTCATCCACAAATAGATGGAACTCGAGTAACTTTTCATTTGTCCCTAAAAGACATCCACAGATGCGGAGTGACGAGGATTTCCGACAGATTGAGAGTAAGCAGATTGGGTTTAAATTTCGGATGAAATGTAGAATAGATAAATTCGAAAATAAATTTTCATTTTTACATAGAATAAGAAGGTGTACTACCACAGAATAATAGTCGAACACGAAAGAGAGCAGCCGGAGAAAGAATCGATTTTGGTGAAATGCGTGATTGCCGTGAGCAAGGAGGGCAACCACACACTTACAAGGAGAAATGTGCTGCCGGCTGGTTTCCAGGAGCCAGAGTAAGTGCTCTTTCTCCCTCTTGCCCCCCTCCCAAAAAGTAAAAGCATTATGCAAACTTTCAAGATTTTTTCTCCCGGATCTAACCGATCTTTCTCAAATTTCTCGCTCCACTTAGTCAAAAAATGATTCTGCCTCAAATGTGTGCTCATTGTCTTCCATAGCAATTAATCTGGAAGAATAACTTTTTTACTCCTTATTCATCGACGCATTTTTGGACAAACATTTAAATACTGTTCACATTAATAAATGAATCAGTTTACTTTCTTTCCTTCTTTCAAAATCTTCACATAACCCTGATTGACAAAATTTTGTAACTTTACTTTCTCACTAAGAAAATGTGTCTGTTTTGCCCTTAAACAGTCAATTTTTAATTAATTTAAGGAATCTAAACATTAAAAAAAGTTTTTTTTAAATTAATTTTTGCACTTTAAATAATATATTTTAAACTAAATACACGAAATTACAAGAATTTATTTTAAAAAGTATTTAAAAAACAACTACATCTTAAGAAAATTAATTTTTTTCTTTTTGTATGTAATAATTTCAAAAGTAAATTACATTAAATGTTTTAAGCGTTTTCAAATTGCATTAATAATTTAAAATGTCATAAAAAATTAAAAAATAAAAATTTAGATTGTGGAATTATACAAAACCCAAGATCAAATTCTTTGACGTTCAAATAATATTTGGTCATCCAAAGCGTTAACTTTTTAACGACCTGTTAAATATCTGTAAAGAAATACAATTTGCAGATAATTTTGCTCTTAACAGGTTAGATTGGTGTGTAAATGGTGGACAAGTTTCGCGAGATTGTTATGCAATGTAAAACCTCAATTCCATCCGCACGTTTAAGCCCTTGGGATCACCGAACTCTTTTATTTAACATATCGGTTTTCGACGGAATGGAATTATTGCAATATTCATGTTTTAGGGATCTGGAAATCACGACATCTCTTACGGAAAAAGCACCCGAACCAATACTGAATGTCGGAGTCAGACAGGGGAAAGAAAGGATCACAGGGGAAATCAATGTAAATCCAGGAACGCCTCTTACTATGGAAATCTACCTAGATAAATCTAGTGCTCCCGTGTATGGAATTCTCGTTTCTTTCATGCAAGTAACGGATACCAAACAGCAAGAGGAAACTATAATATTTAACGGGTAAACTAAACATCGTATGTGCATTCTTCAATTTTTTGAAGACTCGAATTGAAGCTACAATTTTTTTTTTTCGTTTTAAATCTTCCACACTTGTGATACTCGCAATTGTGCACATTAGTATTCCACGAAGATGGTTAACATCATCCCATGACAAAGCAATTTAAGGTTAATGTCAATTACGATAACACTGTAACGGCGAATGTTGCTTATGCGTTGTAAATGCATATGTAGGAAGATAGCCGAAAATCCTAATAAATGCGAAACTGTTCTTCACAAATGATGATCTCTTAATTTTTACAGATGTTCCGTCGACACTTACTTATTCGAGAATTTCAATACCGTCGACGGAGATTTCCTTTCCGCAAAGTTCAGAGCGTTCAAATTTCCGGATTCCACATACGTACAATTTAAGGGCACAGTTAACGTGTGTTTGGACAAATGCAGAGGCGTAAGGATTCACACCTTAATTTTGTAATTGAATTTATCAAAAAGGGAAGAACTTTTAAACAGAAGAACTTATTCTTATTCCAGGTTCAGTGCAGTAATGGACAAATTGGATACGGGCGAAAGCGAAGATCGGTACCTTCCATGCCGCCTGATCCGAATAAATTATTTGAGGTCTCACTCACGACATTTATAAAAATCAACTTCCTAGACAATTCCACGGAAGAATGTAAGTACTACAGAAATCAAAGTAGGATGGATACCAGACAAAGAATCACTCATAATAACTTATGTTTAACAGTGAAATCCGAAGAATTGATTACAAGAACGAAGAACTCTAGCAAGAATTTACTTATCTGGTCCGAAGAGCAGCAAATAAGGGAGAGTAACATCAAAACGCAGCCGGAAGTTGTGCTTGGTGCCACTGAAAACGACGTCGAATATGCCATGAACAATATGAACGGGAAATTGAAGCAAGCATCAGAAATCATAAAGGAAGAACATAAATACTCGGTGATTGAAGAGGGTACCAATGCAGCATCTGGTTTGAATCCAAACTCAATAATCACTGCTTTACTTTTTTTTACGCTTTTAAATTAAATTCGGCTGTAAAGAAGCGCAAAAAATTTAAAGTAAAATCCTTTATTTTTAAAAATTTGATTTAAAAGAGTTTTGCATCCGGCATCTCGCCAAAAAACTTAAAAGCGCATTTCTTTTTTTTTTTTTAAATAAAGCTTGCCAACAGTTTTTCGGATAAATGAGTGTCACGAAGCATTTTTAATTTCTATATGATTACATCAAACTTAAAAAGATTCATAATTAACCATTTTAAAATGGTTTTTTCCAAGAGATGATAGTCACTTAAATTCAAATTTCTACCTTACAAATCTTAGTCATTCCCTCTATTCTTCATATTGATCTCAATAATCTTTATGTAACTTTAAAAGTTTCTTCATTTACTTCTTACATTAAATTATTTCCAATTCACACGTTAGAAGAATTTGCAATGTAGCATACCGCAATCGCATTCAATGTGATTGTAATATCTTAATCTTTATGGTTTAGCATCTATTCTGCTTTTTGTCTCTGGAACTGAATCTTTAATTTTTGTTATTAAATCTGATTAATCATTATAAAAAAAAATACTTTTATTTTGGTCTAACAGAAAAAATAGTTATGAGATCTATAATTTTTAAATTAAAAGCGCTGGATATTAATTTTAATATTAGGAAATAAAATTAAAATTTTGGAAAATATTAATCAGAGCTTTCTAACAAATCTAAACTAACACAAAAAAAATTAAGAATGACTTTTCGGATCATTCTTAGACTTGGTCAAAAGCTTTAAATACTATATTTTTTTAGTCGGTATATTTTATTAAAAATAAATTATTAAGTTTAAATCTCAAAACTTTGATTTCATCGTTTTTCTTAAAATTATTATTCAAATCTAACGCTGACGAACAAATCTAAAGCTGAAATCCATTTCTGATCTCAAAAACATATTTTCATATTTCTATTCTTAATTCAGTATTAAAAATAATGAAAATTTATTATTGCAAATTTAGCTTCATTCACAAATTCAAGCAGTTTACTTAGGAAATCAGAAATATCTTTTGTCGCCTTCATTTTATTGACGTGGCAACTATATTTATAATAAAAACGAAAAATTATTTCTTAGTTGTTTAATAAATTTAACGTTATTTAAAAAAAGAAAAAAAAGCGTCTTGAAAAGACTGATTTCAAAAAACAAGCCAACGGAAAGAGTTATCAAAACGATGAGATTAATGTTTCTCAAAAAAATAAAAATTATTGACAACTAACAAATAAAAATTTTACCTTATTATATTATTATTATTATTATTATTATTATTATTATTATTATTATTATTATTAGATTCATTTTTTTGAGAGCGAGAGAAAGACAAAAAGAAAAAGACAGAAATAGAAATTTTTTAATTATATCGGTGACTGCCAAAAGAAGTTTAGAATTATTTTCTTTTTATTTTGATAAATTTTATAAATGTCATTCCTATCCATTCTGAATTTAGTTTTTAGAACTAAGATCTAATACAACCTTATTATTTATATTATATCAATTTTCATTTCAATAAAGTTAAAAGTGACAATATGAAGTAATAAAAAAATTGAAACCAGTTTATCAGATAGAATTTAAACAATATGACTTCCTTAATGCACTCAAAGTTTAAAAAATATAAGAATGGAAAAGCTATTTTATGTTAGCAAATATTTTGACGAAATTACTAGAAAATAAAGATCATTAAAATAATTTACATTTTCTCTATAAAAAAGCATAATAAAATTTGAAAAAAAAGGCAAAAACCTGATTACTGAAAACCTTATAATGTGAAATGTTTTTGTAATTTCCCTCCACGAATGTAACTTTTAATTTTTCTCGCCTGTTAGGATCCTGAGACTTCCCCTGTAAAAGAAAATTTAATTTTGATTATTACAATTTTTTGAAAGAAAAATTGAAATTTGCATGTGGAGGACTTAAAAAGAAATTTTTAACAAGTTTTAAATAACGTAAGAATTCTAATTTTGAAAAATAAGAATAAATAAAATGTATTTGAAAATAAAAATTTTAGATTTATTTCTATTTAAATTAAGCAATTATCAGATACCTTATAAGTTCTATTTAAAAATAAAAAAATTTTTAGCAATTGGTTTTATAAGGAGGAGATTGAACGACTGTAAAGATGATTACACTAGAACTTTTAAACTTCCTTTATCAGGACGTTAATGAATTTTATTTACAGTGCACATATAAAAAAAATTTTTATAACCAAAAGTTTTCATTGTTAATTTTTTAAACATGAGCTTATCAATGGTCTATATACATATATATTATGTATTAATTCTACTTATATTTTTCTGTATGTTATAGGAATATATTATCAAATAATCTAAAAATACGCTTCAATGGAAATACTTGTTGAACAAATAAAAAACATTCTGGAAATCAGCCAGACTGATAAAAGTCGCTTACATCGTTCTATAAAAGTCTAAAAAATTACATCCGGAAAACGCCAAATTTGGACGAAACGTTACGATTATTCAAGGCAGCTTTTAAACTTAATCCTAAAACTATTCGCGTGTCTGCAGGATCGATTACACCATCATCCCATATTCTGGCACTTGAATAAAAAGGTTCTCCTTCTTTTTCGAACATTTCAACGATTGGGGTTTTAATCTTTTTTTCTATCTCAGGTGTCCACTGCAAGTTATAAATTTAAGTAAATCTACAGATTAAAGTTTACAGATATATATTTCTAATTTATTGTATTCGGCCATCAATTTATTTCATAAATAAATATTTACTTCTTTGCCTTTTTTCTTCATTTGAGCTTCTGCTATTTGAGCCATCACGCCAGCAGCCTGTTCACCACCCATTACTGATATCCTAGAGTTTGGCCACATGTATAAAAATCTCGGAGAATATCCGCGTCCACACATACCGTAATTTCCGGCTCCATAACTTCCTCCAATTATTAGCGTAATCTGCAAAATTTTAAAATAACTAGATGTAAATGTCTTATCACTAGAAAACTTAATTTAATTTTCTTCAATTTCAAATTTTTAAATTCTTTTTATGCTTTTCTGCTTTTCCTGAAAAAGCAAGGACCTTGACTATAATTTAAATAAACTTGATTCATTTAATCATATTGACGATTTTTATTAAATAACAACATATTGATATAGAAATAAATCTGCTAAAGCAATCCGATAAATGCGATATATAAATATATATATAATCAAAGCCATTTCTTTATCAGTTATATTTTCTTACTTTAGGTACATGAGTACATGATACAGCGGTAACCATTTTTGCACCATTTTTGGCTATTCCTTGTCTCTCTGCATCTTTCCCAACCATGAATCCGGTAATGTTTTGTAAGAATATTAGAGGTATGTTTCGCTGGGAACAAAGTTGTATAAAATGAGCTCCCTGTAGGAAACAATGATTTAAAAGAATTAATTTTTTTTTTAATAATACATGAAGTAAGTATAAAGAAACATTTTAGACCTTTAGTGCACTTTCAGAAAACAATACGCCGTTATTCCCCACAAATCCAACTAAATGTCCAAACAATTTTCCGAAACCTGTGACCAGAGTCTCACCATATCTTTCTTTAAATTCATGGAATTTGGAACCATCTACAATTCGTGCAATTACTTCTCTTACGTCGAATGTTTTTTTCAAATTTGCCCCTACAATACCATAAACATCTCTTGGATCATATGCTGGAGGTTCAATTTCTTCATTATCTTCGTTATTCATAATTTCATTATTTTTTAAAGTTTTTATAATGCTTCTGGCAATGGATAAAGCATGATAATCATCTAAAGCATAATGATCGCTAACTCCGGACACTCTAAAATAATAAAATTATTCTTTTAAGATCTAAGTCTGAAACTTTGGGTTTTTTTAAAATTAAAATTCAAAAAATTTTATAATTCCTGCTGAACAAATTAAAAATACCCGCAATGTAAATCAGCACCTCCTAAATCTTCTGCTGATACCACTTCTCCTGTAGCAGCCTTTACTAGAGGCGGACCAGCAAGGAATATAGTTCCCTGTTTTCGAACAATAATGCTTTCATCTGACATAGATGGAACGTAAGCACCTCCCGCCGTACAGCTTCCCATTACTACTGCTATCTAGAAATGAAATTATAAGCAATTGTTTCTTTACTTTTGTGGTGGAAATTATTGCAGAATTATAAAATATTTTTTTTATGTTTTTATGCATTTTACGTAAATGCAATGAATTCAATTGTAAAAAATGCAACTAATTCAATAAGTCCGTTAAATTTGTAACCACTATTTTAAATCATCAAACTTTTATTAAGAATTTGATTCATATCACACAAAATGTCTTTTACTAATTTTTGTTTTAATATAATGATTTGATGTAATTGTAACTTGTTAAAAAAATGTAAAACTGATTTTAATGGCTTTTAACATATATATTTTCTTGTTTTCTAATATCTTATTTATTATACTTTTATTCTGCTATCTTATTCTTATCTTGTTATCTTTATTATTGTTATCTTTAGACTAGATATAGAAAGATTTAAAAGTTTTCAATTTTTGTTTTCGAATCTTTCGGACAGAAACTTTGAATAAAATGTCAGGAAAAAAATGATTATTAAAAGTGATTGTATGACAATCTATATCTTAGGAATTGCAATTTCTGGTATAGAAGGTAGCTTTATAAGTACTTACTTGAGCAATTCCTTTGGCCGACATATTTGCCTGATTATAAAATATTCTACCAAAATGATTTTTATCTGGAAAAACGTCAGCTTGATTAGGTAAGTTGGCACCTCCTGAATCAACCAAATAGATGCATGGCAAATGATTTTCCTCAGCAATTTCTTGAGCTCGCAAATGTTTTTTAACTGTCATTGGGTAATAGGTTCCTCCTTTTACAGTTGCATCATTTGCAACAACTAAACACTCTCTTCTGCAAAAACATCTAACAATCAAAATATGAACCTTCTTTAAATTTTAAATTTATTAAGCTCAAGCAAAAATTTTACAGAAAAAATGCAAACTACTTTTCACACTCTAATATATTTCTAAAAAATTGTTTTTGATAGTACCTTTCAATTTGAAGGGCAATACTAGGATTTTCCTGCAAGATAAATAAATCTTAAATTATAAGTTTCAAAAGCTTTTAAAACAATCATCATTTTCTAATTAAAAAAGCATAATGCTTTCCTCTCAAAATTTGATATATATATTATATATATACATATATATATTTATATGTATACATATTTTGAAATTAAACCTACATTTACAACTTATTTGTTATATATAAATCTGTTTCAATTTCTTATAACAAAAAATAATATACCCATGTATCTTTCCAATGCCAGTTATAATTCCAGCTGCTGGAATAGGGTCATCATACATTTCATAAGCTGCTAGTTGGCTGAGCTCAAGAAAAGTAGTTCCTGGATCTAATAGTAAATTTATTCTGTCTCTCACTAAAAGTTTACCCCTTGAAACATGATTTTTCTTAGCTGCATCACTTCCACCATTTACAATTTTATTTATTGCTGCTTTAAGTTTATCAACCAAAGCCATCATTTGTTCTTCATTTTCCTAAAATAAAATTAGTATTTGAATAATATTATAAAGATCAATATTTTCTGTTAATAATGAAAGTATGCAAAATATTATTTAAATTTAGAAGATTATGGGAAAAAAAAATTTCATAGGCGTGATATTTCATATTATCTAAGATTATATAAAAATAAAGATAAAATAAATTGACAAAATGTATTAATTTTAAATTCATTCATTTATAATAATAGATTCAAATTATTTTAAAAAAGATCATACTTCTTTTTAAAGAGTAAAAATATTTGCAACATTAAGAAACAATTATCAAAATTTTTATATTGCATCAAAGCCTTAACATAAATTATAGTTCTTTGTCGGTTCGATATTATTTTAATCCAAAGTGAAAATAAAAAATAAGATCTCACAAAATTGGAACTTCATGAGTCATTACAACTAATTTTAATTTTATAAACCACTATAAGATAATTTAGGATAACTATTTATAATAATTTGAGACGAATTTGAGTTATAAATTCCAATTCGTAAATAAAAGTTTAGTTTTGGAAAACTAAAACCGCTGATAAATTAACAAAGTTAAAATACTTGTATTAATGAGAAGCAGCATCATATAGTGAATTTATAGGAAATTAGAGCTACTGATATTTCTATAAAAATTTTTGCTTTTTATATAACATTGCAAATAATGAATCGCAAGTACTAAAACATTTCAATTATCAAAACCCCCTACCTTGAAAGAAGCGGATGTGCGATCTGGTTCAGTTCCGATGATAGTTCCAAAATTATTAGCATGACAGAATAGATTTTTAATACGCAAGGACCCCACTTTTCTGCTAATCATTATTAATCTTAAACTATGTACTTTCATGCACTTGAATTAAAGTTTAAATAACTCGGGATGAAAAAATATTTAACGGTCTACTCAGATTTCCAAATGATTTGATAGAAAATTGAGATAATTCTGAAAAGGCTGTGACACATGAACAAAACATCTTCTGCTTTTAAGCTACACGCGCTCGCCAAGTGTTGTTGGCTTAAATTGGTTATCAAAGCAATTCCAAATTTATAAGTTACGATGAGTTCTGATGCAACTGAAAGAGTACAAGAAGCAGTTACGAAAGCAGTGAGTGAGCTTGATAAGGGATATTTACGAAAAATTCAGGTAATTTTTCTAGTATTAAATTTCTAAAAAGTATTTACAGAATACTAAATGAAATTTAAATTTTCATTTTAGGCAGAAATGCATAGATGTGCCGCACATTGCTGCGACGACAGAGAATCCTCCACTGAAAGCATTCAACATTGCGTTGACAACTGCAGTTTTAAGTTCAGAGCCGCACAAAATTTAATTCACAAGGAATTTGATAGCTTTCACGATCGGTTACAACGTTGCTACATGGCTTGTGGTGATAGTATAAAAGACAAAATGAGTTCAATTCCCAATGAATATGAAATTGAAAAATATAGAGGAGAGCTTGAGACATGTGGCAAAAAATGTGCTGAGACTCATATTGATTTAATATCAAATATTTTAAGGAGGTTAAAAGAATCATTTAATAAAAGAGAATTTGATATGAACTTATCATAGACTTTTTATTGTAGATTATAAAAAAGAATTTTTAGACTTGGCTGGATAGAGTACAAATTAGATTCTTTAAATTCAGTACCAGTTAAGTTTAAAATAAAGAATCTGAAAAAGAAAATTTCACAGATAATGAATGAAAAGTTTTTGCTTTTCAATTAATTGGAAAATACATAATGTAAACTTAAAAAAATATATTCAATTGTCGGAAATTTTTAAATTTAGAGAAATATAAATAATGTTCATAATGTTTATAATTTATATTCATTCCAGAGATTTTGTAAACCAAAATTAATCAAAATCAATTAAATTTCAATTTTCTTTAAGGATTTTAGTGATATCACATTTTTTTTGTATGATAAATAAATCTTAAAACATTTTATATCATCAAGTATGTCACAAAACTTGAAGAAAGAAAAACTTTTAGAAAGAAATAATTTTTATAATTAAAAAATCTTTACCATTTACAATAGTCTTATGTAATAAAATAAAATTTGAGATTTGAAGTTTTCATAAGGAGAAAAATAAGTATCAAATAAAGGATGCCAAATACAATTATAAATATATACTAAGAAATTGCATGCAAATATTTATTCAATAAAAAAGCGCTATTTTCTCTATGTATTAATGTCTTTATAATCATTTTCATATTTTAATTTTAATGTTTTATAATAAGGAATAATATTCCCATTGTTTTGAAATTTTTTAATGTTGTTTTGTCGCCAATATGCATAAATTTTAAAACAATTATAAAAGAATAGGAATTAACATTTATAACGTAGAATAGAAATTATGTAAAAACTGATTATGAAATATTCTAGTATTATTACATAAGCTTTGCGCAGTGGCGATATCGTAACCGATGAAATTCTACTGAGGTGCGATTATTGCTAGTTGAAAACTTGGTATCATTACGTAGTTCTACAACCTGCCACATTTGAATAGGCGCTAACAATTCGTTATATGTTTTCTTCTGCTGTTGAACTCGTATAAGTTTTTCTTAAATATCTTTTTAAATCTTGTTTTTAATTTTCAATGACAGTTTACAATGTATACGGAAGAAGTTAAACGTTTTGAATTAGCAATAAATGAAGCAGTGGAAATAGTTGATAAAACTTATATAAGGGAATTACAGGTAGAGATTTGAAAATCTTGTCAACATGCTAGTTGAGCTTTGAACACATTAAGCCACTAGGATCTTTTTTTAAATAGATTGCTGTTGCAATAAGACAGAATATTATGAAATTTAAAGAAAATAAAAATAAATTGAGAAGACTAATGGATATTACAAGTAATTCAGTTAGTCTAGTTTCATATAAATGAATCTTTTGAACTCCAAATCTCTTATCATTTTTTATGTAAAAAAATTATTTTCAAATTTTACATTTAATTCAATTCATCATTTTTAAAATTTTCCCTTATTGGGAATAAAAATTAATGAAATTAATGTGAAACGAATGAGTTTCACCAGAAATTATAATTTGTTTTGAATCTTTATAACAAATTAATAGGTAAACCATTTACCACATACATATAATTATCAATTTCTTTATAAATATTTATATATTCAATTGTCTGCTTTACAGGAAAACATTGTATTAGAATAGTTAATGAATATTTAAATTCTGCTTGTGATTTATTTCACAATATAATTGATTGTAGGCAATATTTAAATATTTGGTTAACAAACTTCTCTAATTATTTATCTTAATTATTTATCAGAAGATAAATATATCTTTCTGTTGTAAAGAATTAATATGATTGTTAATATGTAAAATAATTCACATTATTAAGTTTATTTTTCATATATTAATATTTCAATTACATATTGTAAAAAATTTTTTCAACATTCATTATTTTGCTTCTTCAATCTGAACTTAACTTTTTATTTATATGATTAATATATTATTTCATATGATAGGCTCTTGATTAATTTTTTCTACAAATTTTAATATTTCAATTTAAATACTTATTAAGTAAAATTTAAAGGAATTTTTGTTCCAGGCAGATTCTCATCATTGTGCTGCTTCTTGCTGCAGGGATAAAGATTCATCTACAAAAACTTTGCTGAATTGTGTTGAAAATTGTGGCCAGAAATTGAAAATTGCTCAGAAAGTTGTTCTAGATGAATTTAATCATTTGCAAAATAGGTTTGAACAATGTGTTACTTCTTGCTCAGAAACAGGTCACAAAGTAAGAATCAATGGAACTGACACTACTCACAATTTGACTATATTTGAAGACTGTCTTAAGAAATGTGCTGACTCAAATATTGAACTGATACCTGTTTTATTAAAAACTATAAGTGAGACTTTGAATAAAAGAAAATAATTGAAGTAAAAGTTCAAAATCCAGGGAAAAAGATTTACACTATTTGCATTCCTAGATAATATTTCATACCAATAACATGGATAAGACTATTTAATTTTCAATTAAAGCATATTGATGAAATATATAACCTATAAAATTTAGAAATGTTTTTAATTCAATTGATTTTCTGAAGCCTAGATTAGGCACATCTAGTTTAAATGGTATTCTATGCACTATGATGTTCTGTAACTTCATTCATGATAAATATTTCTGTCAGTTTGCTTTTTTTTTCTTTGATTTGCAATATTTAAAGCCTCTCTTAGAGCTTGTATTTGTGAAATTTTATGGATTAATTGAATAACCATTAAATAAATAAATTAAAATTACTATAAGTGCTTATGAAACCATTTTATAAATACTATATCATTCCTTTAGTAATTTATATGTATATATATTTGTATTTACATACATCCTTGTAAAGGACTCTCTTGGAACTGAATTTAAAAAGCAAACAATAGAAATAAATAACATAAGAAAAGTAAATTAGTATATATTTATTATAATGAAAGTTTGCAGCTAAAAAAACGGAAAATAAGTATATTTAATAATAATATTCTAAGTTATTTAGTTGACCAAACATGGTTAAATCTTTCTTTATTCTTTTCATTTTAGGATCTCTTTTTCTGGGAAGAAGACTCTCGGAAATGTTTACATATCTAAATCATTTTTATGATATTGTTTTCAAACTTGATAACTGAAAGGAAAAGGTCTGGTTTTGAAATACCAACCTTTATTCAGAACTTAGAAATATATTTGTAGATTTTAAATAAAACTAAAATAAGTTATAAATAATCAATGTGAAATGGTTAAATATATTTTCAGTTTCTCTGCATTTTTTCTTGTTTGATCAAATAATTTTTTATTTTAAATAATATTATGTTTATTAAATGAGAATTTTACTCTCATACAAATAAATTTTTCAAGTTGACAAGAATTATAATTGAGAAGGAAGGTAATAAATTAAAAATCATTTATAAAAAAATTAATATATAATAAAGCTTTGTTTAGAATGTTACAAATTATAACTAATGAATTTAAAGCACTTTTATTGGAAAAGGTCTAGAAATTCATTCTGTTCATGTTGTAAATAAGAAAATTAGATGATCTGCCTTTTGCCAGTATCATATCTCTATTTTCAAAGATTTTCATATATCAAATTCATATATTTTATTCTTCAGTCTCTAAATGTAGCGTTGTTATAAACAGGTGGAATGAATCTATAAACCAATGCCTAAAAGTTAAATTAATGTATTTTGCCTTTTATTCATTAAAAACTAGTAATAATAGTTTTTGTTCTATGTTTAAGAGAAAACTGAGAAAAATGTAAAAATTAAATTAGAGACTTATACATTGTTTTTTTAACTAGATTGGTAATGGTTTGAATAAGAAACGATTTTTGTGATAATATTTATGCATCTCCACATCTCTTTCCTTTTAAACGGAACTTGAATGGTCCAATATTGCAGTTATTGCTCATTCATTTTCAGTAAATGAGCTTTAAAAGAACTACATTGCAAACATTTTAAATTATTTTTTTATCATATAAAAGTCTCACATATTTTTCTAATAATAGTTTTTAATTTTTATATTTCACTCTTAGGATATATTGCATATTTCATTCGTCCAATAAAATTTATAAGACATAGATTTAAATAATATTATTTAGCGGTCAGTAAGTAAAATTAGGATTTTAAGGTTATTCAATTTTATATTGTCGATTTTCTCAGTAAAAAGTTATTATAAACTTTGTTTAATGCTTTCGTAATATCCAGTTAATCAATATGTAAAAATTTTTTATTTTAAAAAATTTTTTTTTCACTAAAATAATTTTTTCGAATGAGTTTTCATAATATAATTTTAACATATTTCAAAAATTAATAAATTTTTGTTGTTAGACAGTTTAATTTTTGCCTCTTACAAGACTTTATTAATTATTGCTAAAAGCTTAAAGTATAAATCAAAATAAAAGCTCATAAAATGATGCCGAAAACTGCAGGTTCATTCGTATATTATAAACTAGATTTGATCCGTTATGCGGCATTACGTCGAAATATAAAAGAAAGTATTAAGTTTTAAATATAAAGAGTAAGCAAATAACATTAATGAAAAATATATGTACTTCATAATTGAATTCAAAGTCTCAATTTAATATTCATATTTTTTCAATTGTTGAAAAAGTTAATTATTTTAAAATGTCTATAGTAAATTAATAAATTAAAAATTATTAATTATCATAAAAGCAAATAATATTTGAAAATGTTTTTAAGTCTTTTCATTCTTTTTCCTCAGCATTCCAGTCAAGGAAATTTTCCAAAATAATTTAGATAGAGAAAACGCATATGGGCAAGGAGATTAGGTTCTCAAAAGATTTTAGAAAAAAGTTAGATAATTATTTTAGTTATCCTAGCCTTTTTAAAATTTCAGAAATTCTCTAATATTTCAAACACATTAGTAGAGCAGTTTTTAAGGTGAGGAAAAGGTATCTAGAATCCTACTTTTCAATTCTAAAACGTCACAAATTGAAATCTCATTGTAGGAAGTTGAGAGAGTAGATGAGTCCTTTTCAGTGAATGAAACTATTCCGAACAACAGTACATTTCAAAGCCTTTGCGCAGGATAGATTCGGGATTCATCAGCGTCTCTAATATTTTTTAAGATTTCGAATTGCGATCCGTCTTAAAATATTGAAAGTTTCACGGGGCCTTATACCACGAATATCACTTAATTTAGGGACTAATTCGTAAAAGCTGAAATATGGTTTACGATTGCATTAACTACTATGACTGTAAGCAGTATTAGTGTAAGGACCACTGTATATGGAACTGCCGGAGCTTCCCGTGTCTTTCCTCTTTCTTCTTCTCGCCAGTAGGAAAATGATGGCTAAGATGACTAACAATATCAATATTAGACCGGCGATAGCTATCCCGATGGCAAAATTCCTTTGAGAGATGCATATTAAATCCGGATCGTCCGATTTCTGTAAATAATTTCAGTTTATTAGGGATAAAATGGAGCATTTTATTTACCAACGTGAAAATTTTATTAAACGAAAATGAATTTAATCTTAAACTAATACACAAAAATATGGTTGTCGTTTTTAGGCGCAGGCCATAAAACCGTCGGCGTTAGCGACGTCGCCAGTTTCTCAATTGCAAATTCTACACAATATTCGGGAAAAAGGTTTTCATAGTCAGTCAGCGCCTAGAGGCGTCTTAATTCCTTCGCTTTGAACGGGTTTCGGATGAAAAAATTGTTTGTAACGAGGGAGACGTTTAACTTGTGGAAAAAAGGAAACAGTGCATTGGATGCAAGCTCTGTCGGTCATGCAAATGAAGAGTCGAGGGAGAGCAACAAAGAGCATCGCGCTGCGGTACTCGCTTCTTGAACGAAAGACCAAGAACCAAAGACGAACAAGTTTGCTTTGTCCAAGCGATTTACCTTTTCTTTCTGAACTTGTTCTATCAAATCATTCTTGCCATCCGCTGCTTCATTGACATAGAGTCCGCTGTAGACTTCTATTGTCGCAGGTAAACCGTCCTCTTCAGTCTTATTTAAGCTCTGCCTCTTTCTTCGCATGCCCTTCTCGCAAGACGGCGGCTGAAAGGAGGAAAATTATGCGATTAAGGAAGGGCGACGTTTTGAAAAAAGTTCGGTTTAACGTCGTTCACGTGTTGTCAGCAAAGATTTTCTTGATTTTTATCCTCACCGTGTCGTGGCAGCCTCCGGATTTGATGCACAGCTTCACGTTGCACTGGTAATAAACGGAATCGGTGTAGGGAAATTTGTGCGCTTGAAAGTGTACGGACGCCGTGGTTTTATCCTCAGAATATTCAAACTTTCCCATTATTTCTTCGTCTACCGGGCATCTAGAAATTAGCAGTCAAACCTTATAAAACCGTAATTATTCTTAGCCTTAAGATAGGTGCTGTAATCGTTTCGATCTGATCCATAACGGTTGCTCCAGCATTCAGGCACCGATACCATACTTTTATACGTGAATATTATTCTGCTTAGAAAAGTATGTATGCTTCGAATAAGCTGAGGTAACGCATTATTTAATTTGGCTTGTATCGGCCGTGTAACCAGCATAATGTCACGGAAAAGCTTTTGAGCATTTTGAACTCTTCAAGGAAACTTTCGCGTTAGAATTTTTAAAGACATTTTGAGCAGCCTACCCTTCCTCGTTAATGAGATGCTGCTCTCCCCATCCCAGTCCATCCCTCACCAAGCAATCGGATATTTTCAACCCGTAAAGCTCCTGCGAATCGATTGCAATTACAAGAGTCAGAGGATCGCCAATCTTGACGTTTTCGGCTACTTCTTTATTGTTTGGATTCCCATAATAGATCTTCATAGTGCAGCCAGGCATCGGAGCTGTCGCCAGTAATGGCTCGGTGTCCATCAAGCTGGAAAGTAAAATGGCATGTAAAACCGAAAGAGAATCGCCATGAACTTGGGTCTAAGGTCTCCCGCGATGCATTAGATCAGACTTCGATGGTTGCCTGAGAACTTCAATAAGTTTTTCCTCAATTTAAATTTTATTTTGCTTGGCCGCGGAAATAATTATAAAGGCGGTTTCATTGGTTAGCGCTTTATTCTTGTATCGAATGCCCGCAAATCGTCACGAACCATCCTTAAAGTGATGTTTAAATTGAAATTCATTGTCATGCAATAACCGTGAGGTAAAGCACAATCGCGTACTTGAGTATTAAGAATTTCCTTCCACGGATTTTTCGTTGCGATCATTCAGTTAGATTGCAGCCTTATCCAGCCGAGGGTTAATAATTATTGTTGTTGATTTTGTGGAAAGGCACACATCAGGACTCGTTGTTATGAACGGAAAAGGAAGTGCTGAACTTGAGAGGTATAATGGTATTTCCTGTTGAATTCACGACGGCGGGCAATTCCATTCCTTGTCGACAAAATTCCGCGGCCGTTTCGCTTTGTTCACTTAGGTTTACAATCTAAGTGGTTAGAAAAAAAAATGTTTGCCCTTGCATGCGATATATAATATCAATCTTTAGTTTCTTGAGAAAAAAAGCCTCATAAAGCCTCGCGGTGTTTATTATATTTAAGGGCAAATTGTCAAAATACAGCAGATTATGCAAAAATGAAAAAAATAATGCATTAAAATTTAAGGTTCCGGAAAACATCTTACCTAACGTTCATGTTATTTGTAATTGTTTTGTCTTTCGTTGTGTAAATGCATCTGATGTGGAATCCTCTCCCTTGATTCGTGACCAGTTTTAGGTGAGGCTGAACGACGATCGTGTTGAAGTATTCGATTCCACCGTCGTCCTGCATAAATTAATGTTGCATTTTGAACATCTTAAATAATAAAAAGATTTGTAAGAAAATCACTGCGATCGGACAAATATCCGGCCACGTATATGGCTCCGATTGACACTAGACACGCGATTTCTTATGAAGTTCCATAATATGCTCCTCATGACATTACTTCATTAAATAGCTCTCGGCGAAACGATACCATTGCAATGATAGCACCTCAGCTTTAGCAATACCACGACTCATAAAGCACTTCCTCGTCAGTGTCGCTGTCGGTGAGGTCGATCTCGAAGGTCTCTAAGTTTTGTATAGCTCTCAATTTGTTTCAGATTCTAAATGCGGTAATTTACGAAAAGCAAGACAAGGGTATGAAATTTGTGGCTTTGCTCTGCATTAATTATCAAATTATCCGTATTGAATCAGAATTTAAATTTTGACTTATTTTAGATGGAGACATTTCGTTTAAACTATTCAAACAAGATTGTTGTCAGTATTATCAACATTAGCAAATCATTTAAACTGGGGAAAACACATTCGTACAAAAGGCATTAATTTATATCAATTCTCGAGCATTGTTTTTCGTAGCAGATTTTCCCGTTCACCTAACCCAACGGTCTCCTGGAACGTTGTGCGTTCGGTTATTTCATCCTGATTCATTAATGGAAGCTTATTCATCCGGTTGTCCGAATAATTTCGAGCTTTGTGCGCTTCCACAATCTGACAAAAACAAATTTTCGCTTATGAGGGAAAAAATTTGAAATTTTTCCTCCGTTAATTTCAATTGACAATTAGCCGGCAGTCAATGTTTCGCTTGACACTTTACTTGTGAAACATTGTCCGACCTTAAATTCCAATGAAATCCCGGCTTTCTTTTGGAGTAACATAATGTTATATATTATACAAACAAAAATGTTATAATTAATTTCTAGTATTAGAACCGTGCATAATGACGTACTTATACGCCGCGTCCGTGCATGCGAGAGACGTTTTGAAGGAGTAACGTACTTAATTTTGATGTTTTCATGGATGAGGATTAAACAAAGCTTGTTCTGGGTTCTTAAGTTGACACTTGAAGTAAACGTAAATAAAAATAACTATAACGATTATAATAAAAACGAGCCAATGTCCCTGCGAGTTGAACGCTCTTGCATTTAATTTAACTGTGGCTTATCGAGGTTCGATCGTCCCAGGCCGAAACGTTTTGCTGTTAAAGCTCAGCCGTTGGGTCGATGGACCATTAACAGTGCCAGGACCTTAACTTCTTCGGTTTTCCCACGGCCCCTTCTGGAGTCGGCCCCATGCGATGGCCCTGCCGTGTTCGGGTTTCCTTCCCTGCCTATCTAACGGGCGATTTTTGACGTCATCACTTACATCTTCCGGGCGGAAAAAGTGCGAGGCTTTTTCGCGCAAAATTAAAAGAAAAGAAAGGACTGGATCCTCGATGTCGGTCGTCTCTGCCAACAGCCGCTGCAAGAACTCCGATATAATGGTCGATTGTCCCAAAACTTCAGACGATAACGTTGCTCGGGCACGACGACCGGAAACCCATTTTGAGGTGTCGAGGAAACGGATATGATTCGATAATGAGTTATTTGAATTGTTAAAGAGCACGTAAAATATTTGCCCCTAAGGTTCGCATCGGATTTCGAACTCGACGCTTTCATTTAAAAGCGGTAAATTCGTCACATACATCGGTTCCCGCTCTTAAGCCGAAAGCCCGCGCTCCATCTGAAAGCTCTTCGCGAACTGATTCATTCGCATAATAAATGTGTCAGAATATAAACAGCATTCCGATGACTTACTGAATTTTAACACATCTATTTGGCAGTTATTACTTCCGTGCGATTGTGAAAATTTCTTGGATTTTAAATTTCTAAACTGAAAGAGGTTTTCTGGATTTAAAATTTTAAAAGAAGACCTACCAGCTCGCTGCTCATGGTGTTACAGCTCCTCAGTGGAAGATGGTATCTTATGGGGCTTCTTTCGTACAGAAATTCAGCCAGGCAACTGGAATTTTTCGAAAGACCCTTCGGATATACCATGCCGTTGAAAGCTCCTGACTTGGTACTGATGGCCACCGTGATTTCATTTGAATTGCAGTCTATTTTAATATTTTCATCGAGTTCTAAGTTATCTGAAACGGGAAAATTAAACACAAACTTGTAATTTTTTTTTTTTTTTGTCGTCCACAATGGTAATGAAAAAATTAATATTGTTAAAAGCGCCTTAATATCTCTTGACTAAAAATTACACGCACACAACAAATTGATGACATCATTCAGAGTTTCCAAATATAAAACTTTAAGGTCGCTTCGATATTTTCACCTTAAAAATTATTCGCCAAGAGAACTGCGGAGACCGTCAAGGTATTTGGTTAATTCGGCGGCGGGGAGCAACTTCAGAGTTTTCATTTGTCAGAACCCCATACCAAGCTGTGCAACAGCATAGTTCTTTTACCGGACGACAGATTAACCTCTAGGTTCAGTATTGGGGAAAAAATAAAGGTTACTCTGCCGTGCAAATGCAGGACTTAAATTACGATAAACCGGACCGCAAGTTGTAATTTAATCTGGATGACCCAGAGGCCGTGCTCGCAAGGCAGCTGGAACGACGTACGTGCAATGCCTGAGTACGCTGTACAAGTAATTGCATAACGCTAGATACTGATACAAGCGTTTTGTACTTGAATGCATACGCTAAATTATTTTTTAAATGAAGACAGGAAGTCGTATTAAATCTAATGATACCTTTGATAATATATTGCATGCATCGTTCCTAACTGAAAATGGGAAATTTTTAATGGTCCCAAATTATTACCGTCGCATCTTTCCCTCGATCAAAGTACCTGATTTCTCATCATTTATTAATCGGGCGGATTATTCTCTTTAATTAATCCGTCATTTTGGACAAGAAAACATTTTTCAAAAATTATATTTTAAGCTTCAGGTTAACCTAACCGGACGTGACGAATGTGAAAGAAAGAGGAATTGAGCAAAAAGCAAAACTGATGACGTCATTCGGATTTTACAAGTCAAAGTGGAAAACGCGGTTCCCACCGCGAGTCGGGCATGGAGGCAGACGGAAAACAACGTAGGCGAGGCAGGCAAACCTTGGGCGGGTTGCAGGCAGTTGGAAGTTTGCAGTCCACTTCCAGCCTGGTTCTCCAGTTGCAAGAACCCGGGGTTCGTCGTTGGTGCGCCAGGTTCCGGCGGACAACGCGGAAAAAAGATCTTCGAGGTGCCTCGCAGGTTCTGCCTTCAGTACAATTCCAACCGAATTGCCGCAATTGAAGCAAAGCACCGATTCAGTGAAGTATAGCTATTAATAATACCGTCACCTCATTTTCTTACATCTTTCCATGGTATTTGCCATTGACCTTTATCGTGTTTGCATCTTCGGTGAAAATTTCCGATTTCGAAGCTTTTCCGCAAGCGATTCTATCAGCTACTATTCATTTCATCACCCTAAATGCGAGCTCTCGGGCAAACAGTGGAAAATATTTCGTTTTTAATGAGGCATTTCTTTCCTTTATGAATCAGAGACTTAGTTCGCTCAAAGATGAGTACACTACAGAAAGACGTCAGGCATTCGCTTTCAGCGTTCACGCATGGAGAGCAACAGAAAACATTATGTATTTGTTATTTTTTTATTGATCAGATGTAGATATTACCAAGCGTTTTGCACTTCTTTCTGATGAATGCCAAACGTATAAAATCTCGGATTCGTTGCTTAAATTTTCAATGTGATGCAGCATAACATTATCAAACGTGCACTTCATTTCAGATGTGTCTTGCATAAGCTGGCACAATCGCGGCGTCAACCAGAATCAATTTTATACCGTGTTGCGAAAAGATGCTGTGAAAAACAGGACATTCGAATTTCTTGGTGCTTTCCCGTAAAATTTCGCAAATCTCGCACCTTGCGGGAAATTTAAATTTTTCCACTACCGGAAGAGAATGAAATTTGAAATTGAAACGTGAACCCCCGTCTGGGCGAGGCGCAATGCGCACGTCCGTAAGGCCAAGGTTCGCCTTCGGTGCGTTGCTTTTTGGCGTTTTTGCCATGCGAGGAAAAAATGAAATTGATTAGCGGATTCCTTTTACGGAAGAACAAGACGCCGTAGGATGAAGCTTCTCTTCTTTTGGCATCATTAAGCTTAATGATGTCCTTTTGAGGCGCACTCCCATGCAAATTACGACAAAAACTAGTTTGGAAATTAAATGAAAGACAAAATTCTCTCTTAAGAAGATGCCCGGTTGAGGGAATCCACAGAATTTCTTTTTTTCTCATTTAACTGCACTCGGCTTTGTCCCATTCACAAGATAAGGTGCGAGGAGAGGAGCGACCATCGTTTGTTAATGAAGCCGAATGGTGTAATAAAGACCTTATGGTATCCTTGTGGTTCATACAATGTCTTCATTGCTCTTTGTGTTTGCAGGCCAGGAACCGTTCGAACCATAAAACATCCTCCTTCGTCTGCCTCGCGTGCACATCATACGAACTAATACGAACAATTTTACTCTTTTAAAACTTATTTTAAATCGAGTTGCATTCTGTTGTTCGGCGCCTTTCTTTCTCTGATGGTCCATCGGCAATGTTCATAGCAAATTCTTCGAATTTAGTTTTCAAACATGAATCCACCAATAGCTGACATGAAGAACATCGGTTGATGTTTTAGCAGGTTGCTTATGAGTTAGGCTCGTCATTTTAGTTACCAAGGAGAAATCAGGTAAAAAGTTAAGTATATGTATATTGGGAGATAATATATGCACGGCAGAAAGTTCACTATTGTTGCACATGTTAACTCAGCAAAAATTCTACGAGTCTTAATTTGAACAGAAATCAACCGTGAAAGAATACTTGGAAAACAGTTCCTTCATAAATGTCAGACTTTTCACATGCGTATTGTATGTGAACGCAATATACGCATATGTATATTTATTTATTATTATATAAAATGATCGTGGATACATATCAATAATGTTTGGATGTATATTGCAAGGAAGTAATATTGTAAAATGTTAATATCAAAACTTTTAAACCGACATGTATGTTAATAATAGAATTAGATTGCTTCTTCCACCATTTTTTGACGGTTTATTTTTCATGAATAAGAAATATAAATTCAACATATATATTTTACATTAGCTGCGTCGGTTTAGCATGCACTAATTTTTCTTATTTAAACAAATGTTTTTTATTTACGTTCTGCTTTTTTCATGTGAACCATATACTTATAAAAGAAGCCTGAAGCGGTTAATCTTAAAAAGTTAAGAAAAGAGAGCGGATGGTTTCTCATAATCGAATGAATATCTGAACGTTGGAGAAGTCGTTAGCAAAAGGTCCGGTGATGCGGAGCCGTGCCCGGTGCATTGCTTAAGGTTCCGAGAGTTGCCTCAACCTGGTTGGTGTCAGGCACACGCAAAGATTTCAGTGGTTTCTGAACGCGGAAACACGCGAAAGGCCCTCGAGGCAGATCTCTTTGGCCGGCAATGCCTCACCCGTTCAGAAACTTTCTTTTCTCCGAGTCGTACAGTTTGAGATTTTCTTCATTTCAAAAGGAACAACCGGGAGGAACGGGGATTTTTTCCGAAAGCGATCTCCCTGGTTTGGCATCTTTCGCGGGGAGTTAATTTTTAAGTGATTTAAGAATGGAATTCATCTACAACGTTATTTTAGGCGATTGCCGACTTACGTGATAGCAACTGAGGAAGTTGAGCGCCGCTACCGGATCGCGTCAAGCAAAAAACCTGGAACAGAGAAAAATAATTTAAAATGAGAGTTTTACTGCACTGGACTAATCAGATTTGCCTGCCGTCAATTTTCGTTTTATAGAAGTGCAAATTTTAATCGTAATTAACCCATGGACGGCGATACCCGCAGAGAAACATTTTTATGTATGTTATTAACAGATCCAAATCCGAAGAGAAAAAATTCGGAAACTTTAATTCTGACAGCGAGAGGTCACCTCTGAAAATTCAAAGAGTGAGAAAAATTAATGACCGTGCCTCTAAAGGAAAAAATTCTCTCCATTGCAAAATATTTCAATTAATTTTTCCCTTATAGAGCAAATGTATTTGTTAAATAAATAATTTTATGATGGTTACATAACTTAAATAAGTTCGTCATGATCCACGCTTTATTTATCCGTTTTGCAACGCTTTTACACTGAAGTTTGCATTTGGGCAAGCCCATGTTTGAATATACATATTCATTGTTGTTAATTTCATTGGCATGAATGCACATTAAAATAAATGTGTTAATAGGACGTTCAGTTTATCAACAGTTCGATAATGCTAAAAAAATAAAAAAAAACCTTTCGCGTTTTATTAACTTGAAATAAAACGATTAATTGATGTTTTATTATATTAGAAAACATATTAAATCACCCATTCTTCATCAGCAATTTACCGTAGTTATAGTAGATTCATATGACTCGATAATTAATGTATGTTTAAATAAAGAAGTTAAGGGACACGGAAAATATGTTATTGTACTTCCGTGACGCAAAAGGAAATAAAAGTATAGATCACATCCCACATGAGGTGATACTGCCTGCTAAAATCCATACGCAGAAGAGCATGATCGCAGGACCATCATAAGTTTCATCATTTCAGTAGTTCCTAATATTGTAATTCCAAACCTCGATTCAGTTACTGTTACAGCGAAAAGTTCATAAATAATTAAGAATTTATGAAGTGTTTTGCATGGCTTCAGGCAAGAAGTTTACCGAAATACAATCTATAGATCAATACGTGTACGAATTATATCGCACGCCCGACTAATGAAAATTTGGCAGTGTTCATTAGTTAATTTCGGCCTTGTATTAGATGTATTAGCCTTCAAAAAATATTGTGACCTGAATTCTATAATGATACTTATGTAATTCTAATTTTTCCTTTTCTTTCCATCATTAAAAAAGAATGTAATATTAATATTTGTAGGCGGTAACATGATTCGGTTTGATCCACAAAATCACGTTTATTAGCAAATTTTAATGGGAAACTGAAAAAATTTTATAATTTCGAAATGAATAAATGTCCCTAAAATTTGATGTAGTTCGTATAAAATTTTAAGTCCAGAGGAAATTCCGAAACAGGCACACGAGGCCCACTAATTGATAACTAAAATTGCATAAGGCGGCCAATAACAATTCTCGATGTAGCACTCTTTCATTGAGGCATATTCGGTTATATAATGCCGAAAAACCTCCAAAGAGATCTTAAAAAAAAACCTGTTATAAATATTATTCGACTTGTTTCTCGCCTATTTGAAGTTAAAACTTTTATTGTGTAACTGTTGAAATTTGAAACTAAAAAGAAAAAAAGTCTGTTAAGATCACAAACTAATGATTTATACCTATATATTTAATATTTTTCGAATAAAGTGTTACTTTTAGAAGGAAGTAAAATTGAAAAGTTTTAAGCTAAAACTTTAACAACATAATTTATTAAGCGCTGAATACTATGTAAAAAAAATTACATTTTTACTGTAAAGTTAATTTTTTTTATTTCAAAGTGCTCTAACCTGTTAATCAAATTCTGATAAATTGACAACCAGTTTCGATTACGAATTAACATTATTTGTTAAAAATCTATTAATAATAACAATATATAAAAATGTTGAATATTTTCGTTTGACACTGTGGACGTGTAAAACATTTAATTTAAAATTTTTGCTTTGATTAAGACTGATCGCGATTTCGGGTCAATATAAATCGGATTAATGCATATGATATTACGGCAGAAGAACCAAGGGCAAATATAATTTTTCACAATTTTTTGCGAAAGAAAAGAGCGGAATGAGCTGCTAATTGAATTTTCTAAATTACATTTACTTCGGAAACGGCACCAACAACCTCATTTGTGACATTTCCATAATGGTACCCTACCTGAAAAAAGTGGACATAGCTTTCACTCTCATAGAGTCCTTGCAGGCTGCTTTATGTGTTTGAATTCAGATTGTGGTTCGACGTTACTTTCGTCATTATTTTTATTGAAATTCTTATTAAATAACATTTTTAGATCGCACCTTACTTACAATTACAGTGCCAGCTGAATAATTAGTCCTCTACTTTTGAATAGTCCACGATTTACCCCCTGCTGTAAGCTAAAAGGCATTCAGTTTGGCGATGTTGTATTTAATTAATGGATTTAAAAAGTTACATCTCGCTTGAAGTAAAATGAAAGGAATTTATGTAATTAACAAGTGATGAACCTGCCCCATTTGCGGAATTTCTCGTGTGCAAATGAGTTGTAAATTCGAAATTATGAAATTGAAATAAACTTTAATGTAAAAAAGTTATACTTTAAGAGAAATGCTTATATTATGCTATACTTTAAATAAATTATTTCTTTAGTCGTTATTAGAAATAAAAAAAAATTATAAACTGATGATAAAGTTATGTATGGATAAATTTAAAGCAGAATACAAGTGCGATTCATATAACAGTAAAACGTTGAATGCCATCTTTATACTAATAGTACATTGAATGTCTATCGCAAAGGTCCAACTATATTTTTTCTTAGACAATTATAATGGAAAAGAAGGGGAATGACCTCCTGTGCCCTTTATCAAAATACGTTGAGTATTGGTTCAATTAAAAACTCAACAATATATAAAACTGAAAATGTAATATCTTTATATGATATTATTAGATTATTTTATAGAATATGATAAAGAGCGTTATACATTAGTATTTTTTTATAACAAAATGTTCTTTTATTACTGGGATCAAAAGCTTCCATAATTGAGGAATACTATATTCGTTAATATACCGATAAATATAAATTTATCGATCTCTTATATAACATATAACACCTCAAATGATTATTATTAGAAAGTATATAAAACCATAGAAGACGAAGAGCGTAAAAACCCTTAATAGATAGTAATATCAGGTATCTTTTGCGATGATCATGCTGAATTTTATCTCTTGGTTCGTGCCAGAAACCCCCGAATATAACTGAATATTATCGGATTATTTAATTATACAGAAGTAGATTAAGTAACTCCTGGTACCCATTACTAACCAATTAATGATCAAAGAAGCCACAGTTATTACTTTATCTTAAGCAATCTTCATGCTCACGAGAAGATCAAGTCAGCAGTTGGTATACAGCAAACGGCCAAGATTAGTCGATAAGCGTATGGTTTGTGCAGTTTTCAGTTATCGAAGACAGAAGCCGGAAGTTTCAATAAGATTTGCATTCGATTCATCTCAAAAAAAACAATGCAAATAACATTCGTTTTGTTAAGCATCAAAGACTAGCCTTCAATATAACAAGGAAAAGATGTCAAATTAATGCAAAAAATACCAATTTCGCGGTAAAATCACATATGCGAACCGTGCAGAAAATTAAGGAAGTCTCCCGTACAGATGCGGTTTTGCAGTAGAACAGACAATCGTAATATATTATAATAAATATTTGCTGCACGTCGTGGAACCAAAGAGACTTCCTACGTTTCACATAATAGAGAATCTCTTGCGCAGCTTTTACCAATCCCGTCAATGTCTCTGCCAGCGAAATATTTCTAACTTTCTACTATTTTAAACGGCTTTTTACATGGTTATGTAGAGAATGAATCATTAATGCCGGTGCCTGGGTGTAATGTAACGAGTTGGTCCATCGTTTGCTTCATTGTGTGCCACCTCTCGCTGGCACCTTCGTCAAAGCAGTTCTTGCACCTTGACCAAAAAATAATAATCAATCGACGCAAGGTAGAAAAAGTATGAAACAAAGGTTGACTCCCATTATCCAAGTCGCAAAACTAACGAAAGGGACCTTGCCAGTCATGATTCAATATCCATCAAGATCCGGTGTATTTGAATCTGAGCATTGAAATATCTGCTTTCATCGGTTTAAACCAAATATTCACGGTTGTAAAGGAGCATCTCAATTTTATGTAGTCATCATTCGGGCATTTACACAGAGAATGAACGAATGATTTTTAAATTCGACGGTTCCATCATTAAAACTGTGTCCGGTACCTGTTTCGTGGCCAATGTTGATTATTTATGTCCCGATCCAAAAGAGACAGTTTTAAAAGAAATCAATTACAGAAGAATTAATGTGGCAGGAAGCAATGAAAAATTTCTCGGGCTGTTAAATGTTCTCAGGATTCAGAAGAGTATTGGTTACGAGCAAATTGTACTTTTCGAAGAGTCCGTGATATTTTTAGAAGGTTACGCGTTGTCAAATACCTGAAGAATGCCATGTGAAGGAGATTTAATCACTTGGGGGAAAAACACAACGTCAGGGTGCTGTTATGAGATCAGAGTTACGTAAATAGAACCATAGGAAGCTTAAAAAGGGCATTATCTGAAGTAAAGGTGTTATTTAACTATTAATATTTTCTCGAGAAAAATGTAATTCATCGGTAAAAGGAGTTGAATTAATGAAATTATATGTGAAGAGCTTTAACTGCAAGAACGTGTTATTCGTACAATGAAACTGCCAAACCATTTGAAAGGTAATTGACATTTCTTAATGACTTTTATAGGGATTCGGCTGGCATAAGATGGAACTTGAAGACCCGTGTTATATCCAAACATCCATGGTAACTCCCTTGAATGTTAAACACCGTTAATACTTTATGACGTCGTTATTTACTATAGAGCGGGAGATGTGTCCAGATACCGGGTAACTAGATTCAGATTTGAAGTGATCATACCTCAAGATTAACATATGATCTTTATTGCAGCATTTAGGTTTCGAAGCCTGCAGCGGGAAGTTATTAACCCGAAATTGACATAGATGGAAAAATCTAAACTGATGGACTGCTTGAATTGCCTTTCCCGAGAAACATATTTTAATTATTTCATTTTATTTGCTTCTGTCTTCTTTGCTCGAACAACGAACGACATTTTTCATCCGTTATCTGGATTAAAACATTTGAATGGACCGATAGATTTCATGGACTGAATCGGGAAATTAGAGATGATGGATGCACCGTGACAACATTGTTAAATTGGTTTGGCACCGAAAATAACGCATAATATACATACATATATACATATATGATGTGACCGTAACGAAAGAAAGACTTCTGTGAGGCAACAATTTCGTTCTTTCGAACCATATTCTATCTATGGGTCAATTTGTTCCCATATATTATGAATATTATCTCACAATCAAAAATTGGCCTTAAGAGTTCCGCCAATGAACGACATGAGCTCTTTGTATTAGATTACATTATCTTCAGAAATAATTAGCTTTATCATAGTCTCGTCCCATTTTAGGTATGCTATGAGCTGGTTCTCTAAGTGCCGAGCTGGAAATAAAATTAGGTTTTATATAAAAGGACACTGCGGAGTAAACTAAGGATCCATATTTCAAATATTGGTGAATGGTTTTTGCATGATAATAAAGCCTTCCTTCCATTCCGCAGAGTTTCTTGTCTGTCGGACGAATGGAAGAGGAAACGATTCGTTTACAAAATGTCATCGTGGCGCAAGAATATTTTGTGTTTTCGCCAAAGGGTGCACGCCGGTGCAGCGGAAGTGAAATGCCCCCGTACCGAAAAAGCGAGATGCCTTTAACTCCATGAAATTAAGTTTTTTCATTATTTTCCCTTGTACATCATCCCGGGTACAGCCACTGCTCTTAAACGAAGGAAATAAGTAACACAGCAGGCTTTGTATATTGTTTTTATAATGGAAAATTTTCCGATATTTTTACGTGTTTTCTATCGGTTCGATTTGGTTTTCAACTATTCCGCCTCCGGGTGAGCCGCAACTTGATTTTGTCACGCATATTCTTCTGTTGTCCGGGGGCAGACGTTACCTGCCCAAAATCGTGGCAGGACAATTGACAGGACACGTTCGCGTTTCGCCGAAGAAATCTCAACATAAAACGCCAAATTAATATTAATTTGTGTCATACAAGGAAATGATTTGAAATTACCAGCCATCGGCTCGGCTAAGCAGACAAGCCGCCTCACGAAGAACAATCCACGGATCTAATCACCGCGATTCTGCTAAAAACCAATTCCTGATGGCGTAAAAATCTTTGCTTAAATTAATTGCAGTCCCACGTTAGTTGTGGGATCTGGACGACCTGAAAATTTCGAAAATGTCAGTGTATTTTCGCTGTTTTTACATATGCAACGAGAGAACTTAACCCGAAGTTCCCGAAACGAAAAAAATCTCCTTGTAATTTTAATGATCACTTACTAACAATAACAAGCGATCGGGAAAATGGCAAAATTTCCATATAACTTGGAAAATGATGGACAACTCGAATATCGATTTGATGAAATGAAAAAAATTTCAATTCAGTTAGACTCAATCTTCAAAACGTTTACAGGACGTCGCTTAATCGTTATTTCATATCGAATTATTTGATGAGTGCCCGACACAAGGAACGGCCAGCGGTCAAGATGAAGAACTGCATACTGCATACAAGGTACCTTCAAAAAGCAGTGTCCGGATGATAAATTGGAGGAGGTTCAGTCCGGAGGATCAGCGGCAAGAATTTGCACGGACTGTACGCAAAAGCGTATTTACGTGTAAAGCATTTGCCGTTTCTGTCTTCGAAGTGTCGGGTCTTCTTCAAACTGGAGATCCTCCACAATTCAGTGGTTTGCCGGAAACACTGTCGGATGCCGTACATTTGGCGAGTTTCGTGCCTTATGCCGGGTTGGGGGGCACGAAAAAACTCGCGTCCGATCGCCGAATCGTCATTCGCCGGAAGGGGAAGAGGAATCACAGGATGGCGAAGAAGGCAATTTTTTTCCGGAAGACGGCAGAGGCATTTTCCGGATTCGGCTACAGGATGCGCTCCACTAATCCGCGGGACGAACGTCCTAAACGGTCATCAAAACCAACATTTGCGGATATTACGGCCGCGGTATTTATGGTCATCCACATACGTACGTTGGATAAGCATCGAGTCGACCCTTATTCGGATTTCTTAATTATTTCAACAAATCGGGTGAAAAAATAATTTTCTACGTGATCTGCACGCAGTGTAAATTGAGATAATGTCGTGGGTATGTGAAACTCCGTCAAACCGATTTTCGGGCCATTGACTTTGAACAATGAACGTCGGTTCTTCGGGGCGAAACTGGAGGAAGTCCAGCGCGATGGCTTGCAAGGTGAAGGGGGCAGCGAAAGAAGAGGATGAGACCGCAAAGAAAAGTCTTCGGAGCCGGTTTTATTGAACTATTTTAAATTTCGCACCTAAATGGATCGCAATTAGTCGATATCGTAAAAATCCGGTCCTAATAAGGCCTCGTGAAAAAAGAGCTTATTACGGTGAAAAAGGAAACCCGAATCTCGTTACACTTAAAGAGTAATTGTGGTAACAATAAAAATTAAAACCTAAATTGTCGTTAAAAAAGAAAAATTATAAATAAATGCGAATTTTCTGTGTAACGTAAAAAAAAAAGTTTAGCAGCAATGTTACGTCCTTTATAACCCTGACCGATGAATCGAAGGCGACCACATTTTGCGGCTGCGAAGGTCCGCGCCAACTTTCCAACAAGATTTCTTTTGGGGCAACACCTTTTTAGGCGATACTCCCTCTTGGAGGTGGTAAGAAACTGCTGCGACACGGGAAAATCGGTGCCACTCTCCGTCCACCTCGGCTGTGCCTTAGCGTTTGAAACAAAGTGGGTCGCGATGTCTCTCCGCGAGCGACAGCGTCTCAAACGACCGCAAGGATGCCTTTTCCGGCGATTCAGCACCGAAACCGGGTTTCCTCTGCTGTTCTCGAAGGGCGTCCGGCGGCCGTCGGAAAAGACCTTTGGCCGGCCCTTTCCACGATTTTCCAGTTCGAATAAAGCGGAGCAAAGTTGGATGAAACCATAACCCGGTACGAATTTCTGCATCACTCCGTTCGATTGGCACATTTAATGCGGGTTTTTGCCGTGCGTATTGCCAAGTGTGTCGCAACATCTAATTGGATAGAAAAAATATCGCAGAAGTAAAAGTTTCTCCACTCCCGCGAACACTTTTCCCATTAATGCCGAAACGGATGTTCGCGAGACTCAAACTCGTTGGTCCACCTAACCTTGATGGTTAGTCAGGAGCATCGGAGCATGTGGCTCGCGAACCTTGTAAATTCGCGTTATGCAAAGAAAACAATTGCGGATGGTGACGCACGGAGCTCGCCGCAAACGAGAGGAAATGTCCGAGGACACCCGCCCGCGTCCAGGCACCGGCAGAGGAGGGAAAAGGTTCGCCGCGCCGGGCGCCCGGGATTCGATAATCGTTTGCCGCCGTTCGGCGAATCCGCGAGCGCGATTCCCGACTCGCTGGGAAAAAACTGCGGAGCCGGAACGGCCAAAACCGTTCTTACGCGAACTGGAACCGCCTTCGATGGAAAAGCGCAGGAGAAGATAATTCGGCGCGCGGTGGCCCGGGAAACGTCTCCGTACCGCATCCGCCACCTTCGGAAGCATTCAAAAGCACGTAAAATGGTACATTTCGACTTACCAAAGCGCCGAAGAGGATTCCTCGGGATGCGTGATTGGCTGCAAAACAAAACGAAAAATATGCTTTTAATATTCCACGTTTTAAATCCGGATCGCTGGATCTGGAATCCTAAATCGAATCGGCCAACAACCCAGCGAGTCTCTGGATGCCCCCGAGATGCAACCCCTTCCGGAAACCCTCGTGAAAAATGGAAATTTTACCCGTTCAGGCTCGAGAGACGAACATTTTGTCGTTTTCTTGCACGGGTGTAAGGGGATTGGATTTCCTTGTTTTTGGCGATCCAATGATGGTTCCGGGGCCACGCTGCACATCCTGTTAAGGATCGCAGCGTCCGTCGGTCCAAATTATCGGAGGTTTTCAATCAAATTTGAACACTGGCAGTAAGAACCGCGCTTGCCTCGGAGCTCAACCACCGCCTAATGTAGCGAACCGAAATGGCTTTGGCGAACACGAACTACGAAAGTTATTAATGCTCCGAGAAGCAGGCTATAAAAGATCAATAGCATAGAAGCGAGTATATATGCAACCTATACATAAACAAGATTTTACTTTTTATGTTTCATAACAGTCTGGTCGCTGTGCGTTAAAAATGATGTCCGTACGGGATACCAAAGCAAATTCGTCCGGTGAAGGTTCACACACGTAGGAGAATGATATATTGAGACTGAACAATTGGATTGTGTAACCATTTTCGAGTACTTATGTTTACAATACTTTATGTTCTTATTGTCGAGAAATACATTTAAATACAAATATAGACCCCATTGGAAACTAATAACGAAAACGGTGCCAAAACCATCGCTTTTACCACAGCGATACATTCCCTCAAAATTTCCCGCATCTCCGGCGTGATATTTACGTTAATATTATACTATAATTTATGAAAAATTATTTTACATTTCTACATTTTCTCAATGGCTTCGGGTCATTGTTAACGTTCTTAGGCAATTTACTTTTTCAATATCACAATTGCCAAAAAAATTTTACGTTTCTCTTCGGGACATCGAAAATTCAAATTATTCGTCTCGTTCTGTAACAATAACGAACAGCGAAAATTTATATCTTGCCTTTTGGCGTTATCTTCGGAATTTCTTTTCCGTTTTTCGCATCCGCCTCATCATCGTTCGGAGCAATAAAATTCTTTCACAGCGGAGAAACGAGAAAAATACATGCGGATAACCGTTGGCATTTGGCTTTTAAACGCACTATTTGAAGACCGAGGCAAGATATAAATTCATAACAGGTTTGCCTTGCGGAGTTACCGCACATACTCCCATGTCTGGCGTCACGGACGTGTGGAAAGGCGTAGGAACGGGCAGAGACGGAACACGCCTTGGAGTTGCGGGGAAGGCGACGGTCGAAGGCAAAATCCTTACCCGTCAGCGAGTGCATGATGAAGCGTGGAGAGGTCGACGATGAAAAAATCCGGAAAAATCCTCCTCAATCTTCCATAAAAAGAAAAGAGTGCTTCGAAATAATTCTGGATTAATCGGAGTAATATTTTGTCTTCTGGAAGAGTTAAAACGAGATCACTTTGCTCTTCGGCAGCAAGCACTTAAAGCACATAATTTTTTCCGAGATCAAAATTTTTCGAAAAAAAGGAGACGCAGGAATGTTCACTTTTCTATTTTTTTTTTTTTTTCATGTACAGTTCGCCATATTGGATTGCGACCGTTTTTAAATGCACTCTCACTGAAATTTCGCATTCGACTGAGGTGCTATCCAGGTACGAGAACACGCGAGGCACTCCAGTCGCAACATGGCGGCAAACCTGATTGCGGCCTCCCACACCGCACATTCCCTCGAGATTTAACATTCTTTTTGCCTCACTGCTGGTTTCCTCAACCGCTGTACATTTAATGATTTCGATGTATGTAAATATATTCAAAATAAACAATAACTCAAATAATTTCAAGCTATTAATTTGGTTCGGCCAAATATCTGTTTTAACAAAAAATTAAATTAAATTCAACAATTTCCTATAAAAATACAAGAAAGAGAATCATTTATCACTTATATATATATATAATTAACAAAAATAAATACATATTTTTACGTTTCTTTTTCATTATGTACATACATTCATATTTACAAATTAACTTTTTATTTTGCAAAATTTTTTCGGGAAGGTAGTGAATAATTATGAAACAAGCATTGGAAACTAGATTATAAAATTTGGAAATACAATCGTAGAAGAAAACTGGAAAAAAATGATATTATCATGTATTTGCTTATTTGCTGGTTAAGCGATAAAATAAATGCACACCAAAGCTATCAATTTAAATAAACGTGGAAATCAACATGTGGGCAGGCAGACTTCTTGCCATTGAACGGAAACGAATTATGTCGAAAACGACTGACAAATCTACGATATTTACTTATGCAGTGTTTTCCAAACTTGATAATAAAATTTTTAAATATGTAATTCTCTGCAGTAAAAAAAAGTGAATTATAGTTTTACAGTTAAAATAAAACTCTATGATGTTAAAAAGGAAAAATTTCATGTAAACTAATAAATTAATATTAAATTATAATTCGTAATTTATGTAAATTATTGATCATTTCGAAAAATTAGAACTATACTTTAACCGTTTAAAGTTGAAAGGGAAACCGGATCTTTGGGAAAAATCCTGAACTAATTCAACACACTTTAAATAAAGTTTGTTAGAAAATTTCCACCAAAAAAATTTATAATTTAGCCTAACCAAATAAATGTAAAAAAATTTATTTAAAAATATTTTAAAATTTTCACCAAAAAAGTTAAAATATATTCCACCTCTATGCATGATTAGAAGTACTTTTGTTCCAAAACATTACAAATATCAAAAGTGATATTATTTTATATATTTTGGACCATTGAGGAAGATTAAATTGCATCATGATTAACAACACAGAATCTAAAGTGAAATTTTTATGTTGTTTAGTAATTTTTATATCATAAATTATAAAAATCATATTATATTAGTTTTTGTGTAATTTAATAACATTATGAACGCCTCATAGCAAGCATTGTATTTATTTCCCAAATTATTCTGCGAAGATGATCAACTATTTCTTTAAGATGCTTATTTTTCAGAACAACCTGATCAATCAATTCTTTACATTCTTCACTGGCTTGTCTGTAAGCTTCTGAATTTTTCCTTTCTTCACTCTTCATATCCCATTCATCTTTTAATGGAATTAAACTCTGCAAAAACCAAATATTATTGCCATTAACTGTTGTGAAATCCAAACATTTCTTAAGTATTAAATTAAATCTCAAAACCCATATAAATTTTTTATTAAAGTTTCTGTGCAAAAAAAGACACTTAAAATTATTCAAGTGTCAAACATTTAACTTATCTAATATTCTTTTAAATATAAATTTTTTTTCATTCTTTATAGAATTTTTGATGATAAGAAAACAAAACTTACTTCTATATGTGTATATTCCATTCCTTGCAGCTGAGTATTTTCATTACATTTTTCATAGATTAACCTTAATCGTTTGAACAAAATCTTTATTGTCCTTAACTGCTCTTGAATCTTAGCTTTTTTTTCATTTGATGTATTGGTTCCAGGTATTGTTCCATTAGGTGGCTGCAATATAATCAAATAGTCTGTAAAAATTATTTTTGTAAAATAAAATTCACTTTTTTAACATTTATTATATTCAACAGGGCAAGCATCAAACCTATAAACAAATAATCAAATCATGCTAATGCTTTGCATAGCACTCTGTGACTTATTTAAGTAATTTGCTTGAAACATAAAAACCTACAAAAATTCTAGCTTCATAAAATCTTATCAAGCCAGGGTTTTGTTAAAAAAAAAAATAATTTCATTTATTTCACTACCTGGATTGTTTTTAATGTCTGAAATATTTCTTGTGTCCTTGAGACAATGTCTTGAACAGTTTCTTGACCAATTCTACAAAGACTAGCAGTGTTAATATCTCTAGAAGCTTGTGATACTTGTGTAGTAGTATCTGTGGGAGCTACAGTCCCAACTCTCACTGGATTATTTGCTCCACCCTGAGAACATACAATTGGATCATTTACATTGCTGTTTGATGCAACTGCTGTTACTTGTGAAACCGTCTGGGCACCAACGGGACCACCACCCGGTGTTGCCTGAAAACAAAAAATAATGTCATTAGGTGCAATACAGGAATATTTACATTTGCTTAAGATATATATATAAATTTAACCCAATGTGCTATCACATTAATAACATACCCATATGTTGACTCATTTTAAAAATACACAAGAATATTAAAAAAGCTTTACGGTAAGGTTATAAGATATTTGTTGAACTAAATTTTATAATTATTCAACATAATTATGAATTATAACCGTCGTAAATCAAATGAATCAACCGAAAAGTGAACTTATGTAACAAAAGTTTAAATGGGACAATAATAAATTTAATTCACCTGATTTGGATTTTGGGATAAATTGAACTGAAGTCCGGGATTTAAGGATCCAGACAAACCCGGGACACCACCAGTATTAAACTGGTTTCCAAGAGAGTTATGCATTGCCGATTGTTGTTGGGCCGATGCGTAGCCCGTTGAATAAGGATGTGACGAACCAGCCATTGTCGCCAACCTACACTGACAACTAAACGAACAGACCCAGGAATAGATGAACGGATTAGAGCGCAGTATCAAAAACTTAAGAAACCATCTCTAAATCGAGTGGCGGAGAATGAAAATAATGTCTAAGTATTTTCAGGAATATCATCCATACCAGTAAGTGCCAAACGCCTTAGAGAAATAAGCAGTTCCATTCTTAAATAAGAAAGCAGTTCCAACGTATAAAACGAAAAATGCAAAATTTCGATTGATTCATTTTACTTCGATCACATCAGATTTGTTTCGAATCGGAACCGATGATTTCCAAGCAAACGTTTTATTCTCATAAAACTTTTGAAGTATGCAGCATATAAACTGAGTTGGGTATAAGCGCTTTAAACTTAACCTTTTTTTACTAAATCTTAATTTCGAGTATTTCTCAGCACTGCTTGCCTAAGTTGATGATTATCGTAATACTTTTTAATATTAAATTGAAAATTATTACCTTACCATAATCTTACCATATTTTTTATTATTAAGAAGCGGCGCTGCTCCGAAAAAATTATAGATTATGAAAAATTAAGAAAATCAGTTTCATAGTCCGTACGTATGACGAGAAAAAGATTTTTCAATTAATTTGAGAGAAATTTAACTTTTAATTACGTCTTGATTCAATTTAAAACAAATCTGAAAGGGCTAATTTGGTTTGCAAAATATAGTTCTGGAGGAAGTATTATGATGTAAAATATCGTCAAGAAATTTTTATCAAGAAGCACCTTGCAGAAGACATGTTGCAAGATGAAAAACTCTAGTTGATACTGCTCAAAGAAATAGACCATTCGATTTCAGTATTTCAAAATGAAATTAATCATAATTAATTCTGAACCTTCATACCGTAAAATATTTGATTAATTATTTATCTACATTTATTTAAATTTCGTTTTTCATTTCGACTTTGATTTCGATTGTCTTGTTTTTCAAATTAATATAGATAAAAATGTTATCAATCATCAATTATTATTTAAAAACGTTAAGAATCTAACAATACGTACAAATCTATAATTTGTAAAACATGATGAAAATTTTACAACTGTCTCCTCTTTTCGGACCTCAAATATAATGATAAGTATAAATAATTTTGCAATTCTTAATTAATATAACATTTGGAAAATTCACTTGTAATATGTGAATATTAATTATATAATGAAGGAAAATATAAATAAATAAAAATTCGTAAAATAAATCTATAATCGAAAACATTAGAATTACAAATCATTAATAATAATAATAATTATTAACATACTGTTTTGAAAATTACAATTAAAACAAACTTTACAATATAATTTGGATGTTAGTATAATATAAAGTTAAATAAAATTAAGATAATACACGTTAATAAGTCCGATTTAGAAAAATATAAAAAATCATGAATTTTTCAGCAAATTAAATTGAAATATTTAATCGAAATTAATGAATTAAAAAAAAAAAAATTCTTTTAAAATGAATTCAAAATGGCACTTAATATCGATTAAAACGTGAAATTTTACTTTACAAAGACAGTAAAGAAGTAGTTCGGAGGGTAAACGGGAGGAACAAAACTCAAAATGTTTGAATATAATTGTAAACAACTTTTTACAATTGTTTGTTCTTATTTGGTTTTAAATGCATTATGAAAATGCATGAAGTCTGATTTTCAGATTGTCATTAATGTGCAATATATATTATATTGTAAAGAATTACTAGCACAATCTATATGACTTGCAAAAATATAACTTTTAATTATATAAAAAAATTACCATTCAAATCTGCTTTCATTTGATCAAACATATTTATTTTTACAATAAAAATAAAAAAATATCTAAAACTTTTGCTCTAGAAAATGTGAATGATTGATTGTTTTTAAAAACAGATGCAAAGAAAAAGTTAACGTAACTGAACGAAAAATTTTTATTTATTTTTTAAACATGATATTATGGTGGTTAATATCAAATAATAATTTTAGCTAATTTACAGTTGTATTAATAGTCTTACAGTTGTATTAATTTGATTTTAGTCACTATTAAATTTTATTTCATTAATACCGTCACCTATAATTAGCTTTCTACATTATGCTGTGCAACGATCATATTGCGATTCTTTATTGTAATTTTATATTGAAAACAAATTTATTATAGACACTACATTAAAATCCCATTCCGAATTATATTGTTGCATTTTCTAGTTGCATTAAATGAGTAGAATTTTGGAATTGATAAAAAAAGTTTATTGTATTAAGAAATATTATCATTTTCTTAAAAAATTTCTGTAAATTTTACCATACGATAAAAAAATTTGAATTATTAAAAAATATATATATTCATACACAGACATTACAATCTCGGTCAGTTAGACTTATTAACTGAATTAAATTGTGATAGTTTCACATATGGAATACAAAAAAACAATTATCAAAACCCACATTTATGATTTAAATTTTTGGATAAATAAATAAATTAATTAAATATATATATTTATATATATAAATTTAATAATGATATATTTATCACTATATCGGCATCAAAATCACTAAAAAAAATATTTTTGTTCTTTGCATTAAATTTCCATTTAAATAAAAATTAAATTAGTTTGGATTAAATTGTAAGAACCAATTTTTTAATTTATATTTTCATAAATATTAGTTGGAAATATAATCCTTTTCTGAATAAATCCCTCACGTAGAATTTAAAATAAAAATTTATTTTATGGTTATTCTGTATTAATTGCATTTCAATATTCCACGTGTGAGTTTGTGTGTGTATATATATATTTGCAAAATATGAAATCCATGAAATATTTTATGATTAAAATGCTCCTGTAAAATATATTCAAACGACAATTCTATTGCTCTTAAAGCAGTTAACGCAAATTAATCCTTTAAATAAGCCAAAAGTGCCTTATTATAAATTTAACAATACATAATGAATTTTGAATTCAAAATATTATTTTATACAGAAAAAAACATGTAATTTAGGCACTAAATTTGGCGTTATGAATGTTAGAACACAAAATATCAGAACAGGAAAATCCTCTTCCAAACTTGTATGCTGACTACTCATGCATTAATTAAATAAATATATTCATATTATCATATTTTACTTCTTTTTAATTTATAAATATATTAAAAAAACATAAGAATTAAAACTAAAAGGCACGAGTATTTGGTTTGTTTTATTTGCTCAAACAGTTTTAAGTTTGTTCCTAAAACGTGATGTGTAAAAGATAATTAATTTTAGGTTTTAATTCTTTTGCATCAAATTATAAAATATTTTGGATTAAAATTAACATGAAAATTTTCTGATTCATTGTAAAGCAAGAGAAAACCAAATAACGAATTTATTTTAAGGCTGAAAATCTACTACTATATGTAATTTTTAACCTACAATCAAATTTAAAGCATAAATCGTGATTTTAATTCTGAATTTTTAACTTCATATTTATAAATTAAAAAATTTCTTGTTTTATAAAATACAATTGAAAAATTGAGTCTCCTGCTGGAAAAAATTTTAATGAATTCAAATTCATGAAAAAAAAAAAATTTAAGTCACAAGCACTTTATTATCAATTCTTGTATGGTAACAATAGTAACTATTATTAATTGCAATTTATCTATTGATTTTATCATTACTGATATTACTGTCAACTATATAAACTTTCATCTGAATAATAATAAAATTAAGGCCGCTGCACACGGTCAAATTCCCCAATTCGACAATTCACTTACTTGCAGGAGCAAATTGAATAGTTATAAACAATTAATATGCTTTGGATTTTGTAACCATTTTTTTAATTAAGTAAATCTATAAAAAACAATAAAAAATTAGCTGAATAAGCTTTTGGCAAGTTTCAAAGAAAATGTATCAAAATTATTTAGCCAGATTAAATTGGTTTATATTTTTTTTAGCAAAGCGAAAAATAAAATAAATAAGAAAACCAAAAGCAGTTTTGATTGCAAATTATACTATTTTAAAAATTCCTCCAAAGAGCACTTGTTCATAATTCATATGTATCTAGATATTTAATATAACGATCTGATGCAAAAATCATGATTTTTATAAACTGGACAAGATTATTGTCAGTAAATTAATTTACGCAATTGTGTATGATTAGATTTATCCAGATACATGACATTTTTAACATACTTTGGGAATAGTATTGAAATTGTATGTTTAAAATATCAGTCTATTATTACTGATATGATATGATTGCTAAATAATGGCTTACAAATCAACTTATCTATTCATGTTAAAATGAAATAGTTAAAATGCCCTTTTGTTTTAATCATCAAAAATTTTCCTACATTAATAACATAAATTCTTAATCTGAATTATCCGCAAATCGTGAACTTGACGTTTGCTGTGTGGTTCTCGTGATTGTTCGCTTTTCAACTGTTTTCTCTGTCGAAATGTGCTGCTTCATCATCATTCTCTGAATATTTTTTATGTCCTCATTCAGATTGTCCAAATTTAAAGGTTTTGAATCGTGATCCGTGATGTAGTACTCGACTTTCGATATGACATTTTTCGATTGACCATTGTTCGCATCGGAATTGGATAAAAACGATGATATTTGAGCTGGAAATTCATCGCTCTCTGTGCCTTTGCTCTTCGTTTTGGTTACGGTGGTAAATGTTGTGGTTTCCTTAAGTATAGGGCTAAGATTACCGAAATGTGTCGAATTTTCCGTTGGACTTTTGTCTACCTGGGACAATTTCCCGAAGCTCGAATACCCAACTGATGAATTTGCGTTGGTTGTAGTCGAAGTATCATACGAATTCGAAGTTGTTGTTTTCCCGTAATTTGAATAATGTGACGTGCTTTTAGGTACAGTAATTGTTTCAAATCTATCTTGATCATTTAAAACATCGTTATAGGGAGATTTTCGTGAAGTTTTTGCATCAGCATCATTTACTTTTTCGGGCGATACCAAATTCGTGTAATTTTTTTGTGAAAATTGGCTTGTGCTTTGGCCGTGTGCAGGGCTATTATCAAATGATCTCGTTTCGTACCTTCCATTTTGTATATATCATTAGTGCCAATAATAGTTAATGTTGTTTTGCGTAATTTGAAGTTAGGTCGCAGTCATCCAGTGCGCAGTAGAAAAGCCAGCAGATTAAATGAAAAAGAAAAAAAAAGTTAAAATGAAATTAAGTTCCAAAAATATATGCAAAAATAATTTTATTAAAATACTTAGAATGAAATCGTGAAAATCAAAACTCTATTCTAAAAGTGTGCATTAATTTCATTAGTTAAGTTAGAAAAGGACAAAAATGTCAACTAAATCCAGGCCACGAACCATTACAACCGTCAGAATCTACGGAAGTGACTTTCGTATTAAAAAAGAGTACTTATCGTGAAATTCTGTTCAAGCCTACAGCTTGCATTCAATATCTCCTTTGCTGCTAAGAATGAATCACAAACATTCGGTTATAAGCTATTTGTTTTTGCAATACTTAATAGAAAAGAATAAAATAAAGTTTGAAAATTGGTATCCAAGGTCTTAAATCACTATCTTAAGAAACAGAACTAGGCGAAGATTTGCTAATTAATATGCAAATGGTGATAATTTTGTAACATTTTGAAAGTAACGCTTCAAACTGAATTCGATAAAAATATTTAAAAGCATCTTTATCGTCCTAAACTTTTAAATCATGCTAATGCAAAATAATTCATGTGGGAGGTATCATGCTTCACGGATTCCTTTTGTGTATTTAGAAGAAAACTATTCAGTGCAACTTACCGTGTGGTAAAACTTTCATATCCACTTTGATAACCATCGGTTTCACCATCGCTTTCTGTTCCTTTTAACTTGTATTTTGCTTGCCTAATAGCTGTTAGTCTACTTCTTGCTTCTTCCAGTTGTCGTTCGATTCTATAAACTTCGGATCTAGCGTTGATTTCTTGCGCAATTCCTAAAAATTTCAAAAATTCTAATATGTGACGACAGAAACATAAATTATAATCTCTTCTTAATATTCAGTTTTTAATCTGAAGCATACTGCGCTGAATACTGAACTGTTAAGCAAAAACAGTTGTATTTATTTCAAATTTCAAATTTACCTCCAACCATTCTTTTATTCAATATTAAACTTCTCTCTTCCTCCTGTTGTATCGCTTGCTGAGCAGCACGGACCAAATTATCCGTAGCTCTTTTAACGGCATTTCCTGCAGCCTATAATTATGAAATTAAAATGTGTTTAAGTTAGGAAAATGGAATAAAAGTAAATTGGGTAAGATGATACCAAAAAAGTTTTCATAACTAATTTTAAATTTATCCTTAAAGACTAAGGAATAATTACCTGCAATCTTTTGGTGCTATCTGAATCAGGATCGGCTTTTACTTTACAAGCAACCAGGAGCTGAGCAGTAGAGCTAGCAACTTGTTTAGCCGCAGATATCAACTTTTCTTCGGAGCCAACGCCTTGAACAAGTGAATTCGCCGATTCAACCAAGCTATGCGTTGCTGCAGCTACCAACCTGGCAGCTGAAATTAATCCTTCAGACCACTGACCGTCATCCGATGATGTTAGAGGTCGGCGGCTTACCTGAAAAAATAATCTTCATTCACTTGTACTAAGAATATTTAATTGTATTTCTTGAATTATTGTTTACCTTTCCAAGATCGATCAGTTCCCTTTGAGCTGCCGATGCTGCTTTCACCAAAGCCGATGTAGCTGCCGCTATGGATTTAGCAGCTTCTAAAATCATCTCGTCAAAATTTAGCGTTTCATCAGTTTCCTAATTAACACAAAACTCATCTTAATTTTTAGAATTCAGGTAACCGAAAAATTATCAATATTTGAATGAACAATACCTGAAAGAAGATGTGCCACCCGATGATTGTACCACTCGCCCTGTAATATGTTCGATATCTGGTTGAAATTTTACATGTACCAACCAAGAATATCAAACATATCTCAAGGAAAGCGGCTAGCAGAAATGTCCTTGCACCTTCAAGTCTTCTGTTATTTAAATATATACAATAAAAAAATATTTCGCATTACCTGAATAGAGCGTCTTGGTCGTAGATTAGCTAATTTCTTTGCCGCGGCATCAATGGAGTTTGCTGCTCCCAAAAGTTCATTTTCGGCAATGACAGTTGGATCATCTGGATCGACCCAATCTGAACCTGAATCCAAAAATTTAAATTTGACATTAAAAGATAGATACAATAAATGAAGAAATGATAACAACTGAGTCCTCAGATTTTATTTTTGCTAATCTTGTACATTTATTAAAGACCTTTTAGTAATTGTGCACTGGCCACCAATTCAGTTACACATTGTGCAATTTTTCTTGAGATTAATGGAAGAGAATTTTTGGCATCTTGCTGTCCAGGTTTGCTTAATACATGTAAAATAGCCTGAAGAAGTTCTCGATATTGTACTGCCACATCGTGTCCCGCTTGAAGCGTTCTTGTCTTCAGTTCCAAGGTTTCAGCATTACCAGCCACACCCTGAAATTATTTTATGAACATTCACATATAAAAAAAACATAAATGTACCATATAATTATAAAATTCATAATCGTTAAACAGATTTAACTTTATTTTGATGTTACCTTACAAATAGATAACATATCTGAAATTGCTTTTCTTCCTACATTGGCAGCAACAATGGCATCATCTTGTTTGCCGCTATTTCCTGCTGCAACTGCTCTGGCTGTAGCTGTAGTGATCGATTTGGTACAGCGAACGAGATCTTCGGCAGTTGCGCCAGATTTAAATTGTTCAGGTGATTGCAAAGCCTATAAAAAAATTCATAAATTTTAAATGTTAACTTCATTTAAAGTTTTTAAAATATTACTTTCACTTGTAAAACTAACTCTGATTTCTTGAGCTATGGCCTCGATTGTAGCTTCCAAAGCCCTTGTACCTCTAGTATGCTCATCTTCGACAGCTTTCACAGTTTTCAGCAATGAAGTTACATTGGTAACCATAACCTGAAAAATAAGTTTATTTGAATGAACAACGAATCAATGTTATTTGTAATTAAAAATAAGCAAAAACGAGTATAATTTACAGAAAAAAGAAACGATTTTTAAATTTATAAAACTAATTAGAGCTGTTTTTAGAAGCATGCTGCTTAATATTGTAGTTCTTTAACAGTTTACTTAAAACAATTGATATTTTTAATTTTCACAACTTAATCTTCCATGCTACAACAGGATTTTTGTACATCATTTTACATGTTGTAGAGATAGAAAAACTGAATGTAATAAAAAACATTATTTTTTTTTGTAGATTAGATCATTAAAGATAAACTTCAAGCAATTGTTATCCATTCGTGAAAGAATACATGCAAACTGAAGGTATCATCACACGATACATTTTTCAAATAAATTAATGACTTAATTTTCTTGTATATAAGAAATTAAGTAAGATATACAAATTTTCGAAACTTCCTAAGTTACATTTTCATTTACGTTATTATTTACACTTACAAGCCAAAACCAATATTCCAGCATTAGTTTACAGAATAAAATTGACAAAAACAAACCATATATAAATTTATGGATCTTGAACGTACCTGAGCCCTTAAATCAGAATATTGTTCGTAAGAAATATTCATATTAAAAAAAAACTCTTCGGAGAGGGAAGAAAGAGTTAGACATAGAGATTATTAAAAGGGTTGTATTTTATATGAATAATTTAATACGAATTATATGACAAAAAGATTCTGATATGGTAGACGAAGGCAAAAAAATTAAGCGAAAGCAAAAATGTCTTGCTGTGGAGTGCTGGAAGAGCGATGCTGAAGACTTTCATTAGAAAGTACGCGGATCAGTTCTTCCTCCTGCTCCGAGACGAACCAGTCGGTTTCTGAATCCCCCGATTGACCCTGCCACCATATAACACAATGCTCATTTTTACTAATAAAATTATTTCATTCATTTGTTTTAAATGCAAAAAAATTTTTTTTCAATTATCTCATTAAAAACTATGCAATCCTGTCATAATTAATATATATATAACACATTTTTTTTGACGCAGAATGAACGTAACATAAAAATATAAAATTGTTGCTTTTACACATATATCATTTTTAAGGCAACATTAAATAATTTTCGTTTCTAAAATCTAATTAATTATTATATTCTTGTAAAAATATTTCATTTACATGTAGTACCCAGCAAAGAAACACAACACATATGCAGAATTTCACAAAAAGCAGAAAAAATACGTTGCTTCTTAGTAAGAAAGATTTTAATAAAGAATACATACTTTCGGAGAGTGGACTTAATTTTTATACTTTAATTTACTGAAAAAATTCGTTGAAGCTACTGCAACAAAATTTTATTTCAGAAATATCATTAAGGCACATAATTAACAAATATCACTCTCCTCGGCAATTGACCTATCTTACAGCTTTATAGGCTCCTTGTATTCTAATTAACTTCACAATAATATAGTTTTTACAACAATAAAATAAAATTTATAGTCTTTCAAAAACCTTATTCAAATGAGTAAGGGCAAAAAGATTTAATTTTCATACTTATATGATGGATTATTTCGGTGATATATGAATGTTTTGATCAAATGGAATATTGGAACGTAACAAAATGAAAGTTGCTGATTATTACGATGAGTATTAATCAATTAAAAACAAACATTTGAACTCTATATAACTCTTAATCAACAGTAATAAATTCAGCTGAGGCAATGCCACTACACTTATCTTCTCACGGACAAATTAATATTATATATCAAAACAAAAATTATAATATTATGTTAATTGCAACTTTTATTACTAATTTAATATTATAATTTTAATAGACAATTACTTGTGTAATTGTACAATAAAATATGATAGCAATTTTTATATTTTAAAGACTTTGATAAACTTAAACAATAATCAAGGCCTTCTTCCATTCATTCCATATAATTATTAATATGACAGCCAATTCGATTTAAAAATTAAAAACAAAGGTTAAAATATATGTCTGAATATAACGTTGCCAAATTTTTATGGAATAAAAAACAAATTGAAAAAAAAATGAGCATTGCGCTAGATGGGCACATTTGACTGGTATATATTTTTATATTTAGATTAATGAAAGGCGCAAGATATACTCAGCTAGATTAAGTCCACCCACCAGGAAATAATGAGATCATTTCATAGAAAGAAAGTGTTAAATATTATGAAATTTAAAAATTAGTAATGATAGCATTAGTCAACTTATAACATGAATCGATAAAATATTCTTCTATTAAATCCTATATTATCACTATTGAATTTTGTTATTTCAGTTAACTTTGAAAAATCTCGATCAGTAGATGTAGTTGTTATTATAAATTATATTATCTTAAGACTTCTAGAAATAATTTTAATTTATGGCCTTAGATGGAGAAGAAAATGTTTCATATAAAGGGTGCTTACCTTTGCTGAATCTTTTAAATGATTCATGGATGGGTGATCGATGCCCTTTCCACTTGCAGACTTTGTGGCATGAATCAAATCTCCCAGTGCACTTGCCACATCTTTTACAGCATTAATTAACATGACTTGGGCTTCTGGATTATTTGAACCTAAACTAGCCGCTCCGAATTTGACTACTTCGGCCAGTTGAACAATCGTGCTCACTGCATTTTGAGCTGCAACGGCTAACTGCTCTTGACTTGATGCAGCACCTAAAATGAACAAATAAGTCGAAACGGAATTTAGTCCTTCCGTTAGGTTAGGGAATAATTATAATGTTTTAAGATAATAAACCTAAGAATAATGTTTTAAATTGAGAACACTTATTCGGTTAAATTAATAAGGAAAATATTTGAAATTGCTGATAAAGAACTTCTACCAAAGAAAAGGAAAAATAAATAAAACAACTTGGATTTTAAGTTATTGTTTTCAATGTTATATTCAAGGATTAACACAGTAAATATTTAATCGATAGAAAATGATCTTGTCTGTTGGAGAATATAATGTAAAAGTTATGTTAAATTTGATGACAGAATTTAATTAATTGAAATAAAAAATTTGAATTTAAAGAAAACTAATTGTTTGTTATGCAACTTATCTTAAATTGTCAATGATAACAAACCTGCAACTAATGTCTTTGTATCCTCTACTAGTGCTTTCGCAGTTTTAAGAATGTTCTCCCGATGATCCGCAAATGTATCATTTTCGTTTTCGGCATGTAATGTGCCAGCAGTTGCAAACATAATTGTTGTATCAAGATCACCGATTATACCCGACACTGTTGAAGCAGCATTAATACAAGCTTGAGTTCCTCGTGAGCCTGCTTGCAATGCAGCAAGTATTTGTGATACTCTTTCGGAGACGTGTTTCGCCGAATCAGCAACATCTCTTTGAGTGTAAGCATCCCCCAATGGTGCGATTTGACAATTATTTGCTGCTTTGACCAAATCCATGCATGCTTTTCCCAGCATCTGAATTCCGCTTCTAAATATTAAAAATTTCTATCTTTACATTTGATATTCGTAATTAAAATTAAAATGAAGCAGATAAATGTTACAAAAATGCATTTGTTTTTATCTCAAAATGAATGAACTCATGAATAAGTTTTTATAACGTTATCAAATGCCAAGGATATTCATACCGTATTCTTGTTGAAACTTCCGCATTGCTGGTAGATGAAGCAGCGCCGATGCTATCATTTGCAAGTTGGGAATAATTCTTCGATAAATCAACAGATAATTGACCCAACTTTTCTGGATCGGAATTGGATTTGTTGACCATTTCCTGAGCCAAACGAGCAATTTCTTTGCTCCTTGCAACCATTCTTGTTTGATAGTCGACGAAGCTATCAATCTGATCAACGCCAATTGTTGAACTTCTATTATCAGTTACTCGAGTCATTGCTCTCGTTATTGTCTCTAATAAACCTGCAATAAAACATAACTTTCTTATAAAATTTAAAGCTATTAAAAGTAAGAAGACCGACATAAAATTATACATATAAATAATTTATTACCTGTTATAACTCCAGCCTGAGTAGAAAGATGCTCTAATGTAACGTTCAGATCTTGCAGAGCTTCTTTAGTCGCATCGATTGAATCATCAATATCAGGATGTACGTTTATAGCCTAATGATAAAAATTAGCATGTTCATGCCACTTTAAAAATCAGCTAAAATTGCTATTCATACAAATTATCTTATACATATAAAGTGAAGAAAAAAATGTGTCTCGAACATTATTTGTTTCAAGCAATTCTTAGTGTGACTTATGGCAGTGTAAATTTACATACTTAATTTTGAATTTAATTTATCCGACGAATTAGAAAATATAAATAGTAATATATGCCGGCTTTAACTTGATAGGGAAATAAATTCTTAAGTATAGTTCTTTTCCACATATAAAAACTTTCACATCATTTTTTAAATCAAATCTTTCAAAGAATATATTTTAATAATAAATATGAATAATATGATTGTATAAAATACAACCTTATTATACATATATATATCTGATATTAAATGACAAAATCTTACACTATTTTGAAAGAAATTTAAATACCTTTGGATTTCCACCGCCCTCTTTGGTTGCACAAATCAACTGTGTTGCGCATTCTGTTAAGGTTTTGGTCTGGTCAAGTAAAACCATTTGTGGTTGTGAATGAATTATGTTCGATGCCGCTCCAATAACACTCTTGACCAATGGCTCAAAATACTGAATAAATTGGGTTACCTATATGAAAAATTATCTAATTAATATTCAGTTATTTATTATTTTTAATAATTTTCAAGCAAAATCAAAAAAAATTCACTTACAGTATGCCCAACATTCTCAGCTTGATATTTAGCAGCTGTTTTTAAAGCTGGTAATTTTTCTCCAATTTCATTCGCTGCTGTTTGCACCTGACCAGTAAATCCCTGTAAAGTATTCTCTCGGTGAGGAGCTAAATTCTGACTTACTGTTAACATAGCAGTTTGATCAAGCTCTTTCATTAAAGCAGTGAGTGTTTCAATAGCAGAATCGCATTCATTTTGACCTGGAGCTTTATCTCTAAAAGCAAAAAAAATGATTAGATAAATAATTTGTGCAAATTTATGTGTTTTGTCTTTGTGTTTATAAATTTGCCTAAAGTTATATAATTAAGTCCTTCAACTACGAGCTACTGAAAGTAGTTTCATTTTCTTAATATTGAAAATTCTCTTTGATTCAAATAAGACGTTTCATTTAAACCGTATATTAAATATAAAAAGTGAATGGTGAACTACCTTATAGAGGAAACTAATTTTTTAATTGAATCAGAAACTGATTTACTGTGATTAGCCAATAATTGCCATGTTGGAGGATCCCTAGGACTAACTGCTAATGATTTGGCAGCTTTAACCATGGAACAAGATCCATCAATTATTGCATGTCCAGCTGAAGTAATTGGCTCCTTAAAAAAAAAAGGAGTTTCATTACCCAAAACTGTTAAAATCAATTGTAATTTATCAATCCCAGAGACAGAATTATTACGTCCCGAAATTAGTAATACAGAATTTTACACGTAAGAGAATTCAATTCAAATATATTATTATATAAATTAAAAATTATTTAATAAATTGAAAAAATTAAAAGGTAAACCATCAGAAAAAAAATGAATTTCACATTCTAAATCGAGAAGAAATATTATAAATTTCTAAAATATTTTCTGCTTATAATTTCTGCGAGTAACATTAATTTTTTTAAGCAAAATAATTTTTATGAATGCAATATTTTTAGATTCAAAAGAAGTTTAGTAAGGGATAATAAAATTGAACTGCTTCGACTATACCTGTGCGGCTCTGGCGGAAAGAGATATTTTAGCTGGTTGAGTCACAAATTGGGGGCTGCTTGCAAAAGTGCACAAATTATCAACAGCTTCCAGTAAAGGTTTGGTCGCTCTTCCTGTATTTTCACGATTTCTTTCACTGTAATCTTGATCCAAAATCTTGATTTCCTTGACGAGATTCGAAGTCGAATTAGCTACGTCTTTGGCCGACTGAACGAATTGCCGTTTCGCAACAGGATTGGTTGTTTTAGATGAAGCTAAACGACAAGCATTGCACAAAGCACTCGTATGCTTTGCTATTACAGTCGCGGCGGAGAGAACCTAAAAAGAACAAAGATTGAAAGTCAAGCTTCATCGCCAAATTTATTAATTTAATTTTTAAGTGAAAAATTTAATTTCAAAACAACCTGTTGTTGATTGCTTGTAGGATTAACTAAATCTTGACAAGCCGTTTGAATTGCTTGACTAGCCCTGGCAAGTTGATTTTGATCGAGGAGACCTGGCCTCTCAGCTATAGAACTTGGATCAGAAACGCCAACGAGATAAGCTGCTTGAGCTGCTGCCTCAATTAAACCACAAATAGAAGCAGATACACCTTTTACGGCTTCTCCAAACTGTTCGTGTTCTGACTTTTTAGCATGATTTGCTATTCCTGTCATTCCATCACCTATTGAGATGAAGTTTCATGAATTTCAGTTTTAATTAATAACACGCTTCGCGATGAAATCAGAATAACGAAAAAAATGTTGTATAAAATTAATTTAAGTAAATAAAGAAAAAAATATTCAGTGTAATTAAAGTCAATTTCAAAAGAGAAAATCTCGAAAGATTAAGAATAAGAGAAAACTCATTTCTTTGATATCGAAAAAAAGAGAGGTAATTTGAAAACTATTCCAAATAGCAAAGCAAAAAGGGTAACAAAATCAAAATTAAATAGGTGCCAACGTATCAAACAGGACTTTAACAAAATCTTATAGATAATTCTCTGTTGTTCTGCTATTTACCTAAACTCTTAGATTTTGCCATCACCGTATCTAAACATTCAAAATATGTTAAATCACTGATTGGTTCTGTTGTATTGTCAAGTAATGGCCTCATTGACTGAATATTTCTAATTGCATTATCACATTCCTTCTGACCAGGAGCAGCACTTGTGCAAACATCAACTAAATAATTTATGCTATCCGTAACCGCTCTGAAAAGTAAAAAAATACATTGAACAACAAATTTTCATTTTCTGTGTAATAACTGTGAAAAACGAAAATTACCTAGCAGCAGCTGCTAACTGATTTTTCGCATTAGGAGCAGTCGGATTACTAGCAACAGTTTTCGCAGTTGTAAGCAGTTTGCTAGAAACCATGGAGACATTTTTTAGAGAAACTACCATCTGTCCCCGAATATCTGAATCCTGAAAAAATTTTAAATATTGAAATTTGGTACAAGTACATAGTTTTAAATCTTATTCTTATTTTAACGATAGATATATAAGTTAACTTTTCTCACTTTTGTTTGTCCAGCCATTTCCATTGAAACACCCATTAAGTCCGAGAAAGCATTTCCGAATTGTTTGGAACTCTGAGCCAAATGGGCAGGACTTTTAACGCTAGTCACCACTTCAGTTGATGCATCATTCAAATTTGCCGCAGCCACATTTAATTCCTGTTGTAATTCACTGAAAAGATTTTTTTCAGTTTCATATTTTTTTTTACATTAAATTCAACCCAATTTGTTTAGAAGTAATTTATAATCTAAAATTTTATTAAAAAGGTAACATTTATCAAAATGTTTAGCTCATAACTCTTACCCATAAGATTTAGTTGAATGAGGAAATTCATTCATATTAAGAATCTGTGCTGTGTCCTCTATATTGTATATTACTTCATCCACATCCCTTTGACCTGGCAGGCAATTGACACATTGATTCAACGCGACTGATATGTCTTTTGAAATATTTGTCAATTCATGACTATGCACTCTTTCACCAGTTTGTAGAGCTAATCGTGCTTCTTCTATCAAATGCAATGCTTTATCCATGACGCTATCTGTATTCTGAATAATGCTGCAAAAAAATAATTTAAATGCATTTTGAGCATACTAAATTAAATATTAAAAAAAGTTTGTAGAAGGTAATAACAATTAGGATACAATAACATAATTCTGAAATTATTAGAATACATTTCCATTCATAAGCTTTTAATTATTAAAAAGAAATAAATATGGCTGTTTTATAATTGACATGCAATTACTAAACAAAATTTACAAAACAAATGATAGTACAGATAAAGATATTAGTTAGATAAATGATAGATAAAGTATATTAATTATGATATGAATTCAAAAATGAATACAAAAAATAATGTTTAAAATAATCATAACTATGTTCACAACTATAATTTTTCTTTATTGATAAGTTTCAAATTAGATTGAGAAAAAGGTAGTATATAAAAATTTCATATTTCATTAGGGAGCTAAAAGAACTAAGAAAAGAAAATCTACCGAGTTTGCAATTGTTTATCTTTTGATGTGGCTGCAACTCCACGCACAGCGGCCGTTAAATCCTTCAAATTATTGGCTGTTTCTTGAGCAGCATGACCCGTATAATTATCATTTTGTTGTGCTGCTGCTGTCTGTAATTGTGCCATTGCTGAACGAACATTTTTAGAAGTCGTTCCTAATTGCAACGCAGCTTCTTCAGCCTGATAAAGCAAATAAAAATTAAATGTTTTTTTCTCATTTGAGACAATATTGACAAAATTTGTAAAATATATTCTTACAGTTTCGCCTGGCAAAGGTCTGAGGTCATTTCTTAAAGCAGCTTTATGGAAAGCATCTAATTCAACCCTCAAGCTCTGTATCAGCTGAGTAGCTGATGAAAAAGCTTCATTTTCTAGGCCACCGCAAACTTCTCTTGCTTTATCAATTGACGTTCTTAGTTCATTTAAAGAAGATGCTAATTGCTGAGAATTCGTTGAAAGTTGTAAGGCACTGGCTTGGTCGGAAACTGTTGGAAGAACTGCCCGAGAAGACTGAACTACTCTTGCGCCAGGCTATAAGAGAATTAAAAATTAGTCAAACATATGCAACGTACGGATTTCATATTCTTAAACGTTATAGTGAAGGATAATGTTTTTAAATTAAAAGATACAAAAAACTGTGGACTATACTAAAAATTATACCTGTAAGAACTGCTCACTAGCGTTTATTAAATTCAATTGGGCACTTGGATTATCAGGATCTGCTAGTGATCCTTTAACGGTTTCAGCCAGGCGAGGCAGAGCATCAGCTAAGGCACGACAGTCAATCAATAATTCTTCTTGTGAAGCTCTAGACTGATTACTTTGACCTGCATTTTGTGCAGCTGTAATGCATTGAATGCTAGCACTTGCCGCTTGCTTTGCTGCGGTCTATAAAAATAACAATTTCATTTCATCGTTATATTTCATTTAATTTTTTGCTAATCATTGAAAATATATAATACATAATTTAAAAAAAAAATGTAAAAAATAAAAAATGTCAATAATATTTGTCTTGTTACTTCTAGTTTAGTGAGAAGTTTTCGACGCAATGCTGGAGTAGCTGCTTGAGTTGTAGCTATTCTCAAATCTTCAACAGCTCGACGTAACGTGTTTTGACGATGTATATCATTAGGATTTGATGCACATAGTCGAGCGGCTTCGACCATTTTGGTTGTAGCATCAGCAAGTACTTTGGCAGCTGCCAATAATCTTCTCTGAATCTCTGAATCATGTTGTTTTTCTGCCTCGCCCTTAAAATTGAAAATAAAAAAATACATAACAAAGATAACATTAAAAAAAAGAAATTCATAAAAAACCTTTTAATGATATAGAAATACCTTTATGGCTTGAATAAGTTGTGCAGTTGCCTCACCGAGTATTCTAGCCTGGCGCACCATCTCGGCTGAATCTCCAGAAGAAGCCAATAACCGGTCTGTTGATATTAAAATTGTCTCAACAGCGCTCTCTTGAACGCTTTCTCTACCTTTTTCTCGCGAGGCGCTCCTAGAACAATTTTTTTATCTCTTTCGTTTTGAAAAAATATTAATAACGTATACATTTAAATCGAATTGTATTATACCTAATATGATTCAGTAAATCATTTAAAGTTCTAGTTACTTCTGCTGCTGCTTGGCTGAGTTCTTTCAATAAATTTTCATCTGTTGTTGCTTCATTGCAAATAGCGACTAGATCTTCAACAGCCTTTGCTACTTCTTTTACTGCTACCATAAGCTGTTGTTGGCAAGCTGGACTTTGTAGGGTTGGAGCAACTACCTGTTAAGACAAAAATAAATTTAAACCTGATTTGAATATCTTACAAAATATTATCATTAATGAAAAAAATTTTTCAAACTTATATATAATATAAATTACAATATTAAAATTTGTGAACAGAATTAAAACATATAATAATTAACACAAATTAATAGAATATCTAAAAATCTGAATAAATTTTTATTATAACTAAAACTAATTATAAAGATTCTTTGATTTTCAAAGAGGTAAAAAAACATTTAGTTTATAGTAAAATATAACAATATAAATAAAATGTATATCTATTAAAATTCATGTTCAAATGTTTAATAACAAAGCTCAAATAAAGTTTTTCATCTGAAAAATGTTTTTACCTTGGAACAAGCTACAAGTTGTGAAGTAGCTAGTGCACATTGGGTGGCAGCTGAAATAACTTTATTTTGGACATTTGGATCATCACAAGTGGCTGCAATGTTTTTCGCTTTAAGAACGAGGGCTGCAGTAGTATTGGCCACAGCTTTTGCAAGCCCTGAAACAATATTCATAAATTACAAGATGAAAATAAATTTTTATAAATTTTCTTCTTATTATATATTATAATATTTATTTATTATATAGTATTTATATTTTTGAAGGTAAAAAGAGAAACAATTATAACAATCATACCTAACAGCATGTCCTGTAATTCTTTATTATCTTCAGTATCTTCCCCAATTGTGGTGAGAACTTGATGTGATGCTTCACCAACTCTACTTGCGGCTGTTAACAGATTTTGCCGTGGCTACGAAAACAACAATGAATGGTAGGTTTTTACTAATAACTTAATAAACATACTGAATAAATCTTAATAGCAGTTTATACTAGGATCAAAGCAAAATATCTTACCTCCTTTGCTTCCGGTTCGGCAGCTTTGAGTAAATCGCTGAAAGCATGACAAAGTTGTCTAGCAGCTTCTAAAAGTTTCTCACCATTACCAGTATCCTCCATTAAAGCGGCAATCATTCGAACTCCTTTAGTCATTTCAGGTAAGTTGCTTGCAATAGTTGTAATGGCTGCACCAACAGCGGTGTGATCTACTTCCTCTGTACCTAAATCCAATTAAAAAAGATATAAATTACTAATTGATTGTTTTATTATTGATTAATACTTCATATTATTTTTTGTAGTTATTTTTTTATATTTACAGTACTATTTTTAGTCTACCTGATGTTAAAGTTACAACTTGGGCTGTTGCTGCGTTCATGGCAGCTATTTGTGAGCTAACATTCTGTTTATTTGTATCCAATGTCGCTTCCTTCCACTTAACTGAAGCAGGATCAGTTCCGAGGCGTGGTATGGTCACTTTTGTCACCAATTCTTTTTCTGCAGTAACTATAACTTCGTGACCAGCACTGATTGTTGACAATAAGGCACGTTGTGGTTCGGATAAAACATCAGTAACTTTGGTTTGTTGCAACTAGAAATCAAATTATTTAAAAATAAGTTGTCAAAATTCAAAATTTTTTTGCAAAATAAATCATAAGATTAATTTTAAATGCTGATATCAAATATACTACAGTAATTAATGCCCTGTTGCAATTGGTTAAATTAAAAATCTAATATTTGAAAACGGAGACAGTATTTCATTTTTAGAAAGCTAAATTACACAATTATTTCAGTAAATAAAATTTCCGGTTAGAAAAAACAATAGTTAAAAAAATTACTATGTTATTGAGTTTTAATCAAATAAAAATAAAAGAATGGTTGAAAATTTCTTATAGTTAATATGAGTTTTTCTTAAATAAGGGAAAAACTTTTTTCTGCTTAGATTCCTTAAGAAGAAGAAGCAATTTTTCCTTAAAATTTCACCAAATTGTTTAGGATCTCTACTAAAAAATAGATAAATAACTGATCCAATAAAGTTAGAACAAATAAAAAAACAAAAATATACATATGAAAAAGAAAGAGATCCTTTCAATCTGAGAATTCCATATGGATTCCGAAGACCAAATCAAAAAAATAATGAAAGGATAATGAAAATTCTGGAGTAAAATCTGATATTGTATTTACTAAGTATTCCCTAAAATAAATTACTATTAAAAACAAATTGATTATCATTTCGAATTTTGAAAATTAAAGTGTTTCAAGTCATTTAAAAAAACTTTATCTACCTACTCTTATCCAAATAGCATCTTCATTTTTAGAAAGACATGAAAAAAATATAGAAAATAACTGTTTAAAATTTTAGTAAAGACAAGTTTTTGTTTTGCTCGCTTTTAATAATCCATGTTGTGCTTAAAAAAAATTCTGATTGTTAGTCAACTTAAGCTTCCAAACTTTCTTTCATTTTTTAATTTTTTGATGTAATATGAAAGTATTTGATATAATATAATAATAATTAATAATTAGTGACATTATTTTTCATCTAGTCTGTTGCATAAGCTTCAATTTTAATTGATTAATTTTTTATAAGAATTAATGTAATTATAAAATGATTTAATATTAATTTAATGATGAAAGAAATGGAGATGAAAAATTAGTCAATCTTTTAAAACTTTTTTCGTTTTCTAAAAAAATAAAAAGAGAATATGCAAAAGTTTAATGTCAAATGTTGGAAAATGGAAAAAAATATATTCTTTTTATGAGATTAAATCGATTTCTTAAGACTAAAATTCCATGAGGAACATCAAAATTTTGTAAAATTATAGTGAAAGAAAATTTGCTTTTCGCTTTTTAGTGCTAAAGCTTATGAATACCGTAGATGGCGAATGGGCCAAATGAAGCTGGCCACTGACTGTCGTATACTGAGCACCTCCCATGTGACCAGTTCCGTAAGGTCTCGCACCTAAAACCAAAATCGATTAATAGAAGTAATTTTTTCTAAATTACCCTTATTGGAAACCTACGTATTAAAAGAAGCCCCTTAATATTTCAAGTCAACCGGGCAAGAGCTAAAAATCCATAACCTCCATGAATACCTATATACAGAGCATATTTAAATAATTGTCATGTACAAACTTTAGGGAAGTGACATACCTTCTGCGCCAGCTCGCATTATTGCAGGCTTGGCAACTGATTCGGTATTAACTTTTCCCACTTTACTTGTTTCGTGCTGTAAATAGTTGGCTTTCTGAGGACTTACGGTATCTTCTACCATAGTGGATCCTTCATCGCCTTCAATACCAAAATGATCTTTCGATTTTTTCTAAAAAAGAATTAAATATTTAAAGAATTAAATATTTTTTTAAAAAATTTACAATAATTTTTATAAGGTTTCGAATGCTTCCACAAAAATTTATTTTTTCAACATTTCAATAAGGAAAAAATGAAAACTAAAGAATATGATTCAAATCAAGCAAATCTAAGAAAAATTTGATAAGAGCAACAATTAAGGCACAATGATATATAATATTAACTTAGGCGTGATGTATCATTTGAATGCATTTTTTACTTTCGTATTTAATTTATAAAAGAAATAAACAACTACCTTTTTTAAAATAATGTCAATATATCCTGCAATTAACTGCTGTATTTGCTCTGCTTCGGTCGTTTGTACTGAATAATATTCATCGCTATAATCACCAAAATCTAAGGTGAAAGTATTCGGACTTGCTCCCCAACGTTTAACAGTAGTTAAAGGCCAAGTTTTCAAGATTTCTTTCGTTTTTTCATCGAGTCTTAGTACAGAGTCCTTAGTAACACCAAGTAAGCGTGGAGCCAACTTGTTTTTACCTTTCATTTTTTCCTAAAAAAAGAAAATAAAAAGCTTTTAAAACCATGTCATTCACATTGGAGAATTAGCTACGGACAATGAAATCCTTTTTTTTTATTACATAAGTTAACACAACTTAAATATATTTTTATATATTTGGAGATCTGTCATCGACATACTTCGGGTGTAAATGGCTGATTCCGACTTCCTATACAAATTATGTAAATTTATTATATATTCTGTATCTTTGCAATTTTTATAGCTTAATATATTCCTCGACTCAGGGGCTTATCTGGATCGAGGAAATTTCAAAAAAAAAATTGACAATTTTATTTTACCTTAACAAGAAAGAATGCCACGCCGTACGTTTTCAAAGCTCTTGCAGTTTTTGTATATAAAACCTTGGCATCAAGTTCTGATAAACCTTGATGCTTTTTATGTTCCGCGAAAATCTTTTTTTCTATTCCTTTGACTTTAACGTAACTCTGGGGCAAAAATTCTTTTAAACTGAAAATAAATTAAAATTCCGCTTTAGTTTAATCAGTTTATTTAATTATTTTAATTCAAAGAATACTAAGTAATCCAATAGCATTTTAATTCTTATTAAGCATAAAGAAAGAATTGCACCAGAAAAGAAAATAAAAAAGTATGCAAAGTAGAAAAAACTGGAACAGTTATGTTGTGGCGTATTATTAACTACATGTAACTGAAAATGTGGAACTTAAAACGCAGATGGGACACATACAAATTTAGATTATTTACACTAATCCATCCCTGATATGCAAAAATATTTATCTAATATTTCTAGGGTAAAAGAAAGGTAAAAATGTAAATTTTTTATATTTTAATTATTACAATTTAAATGTTGTAATTAAATTTCTGCTGAAAAAAGTTGATATTTATTTTTATTTGAATAGAACTATTTCAAAAAAGATTCTCTTAATGTAGAGAAATGAAAATCATTCGATGTGCGAAACATATCCAGTGATCTTATTTCATATAAAGTTTTTCAATTATATAAATGTAATAAGTAAAACCATTTTTTATTTTTCATCAAATTTTTTTAAACATCATATATAATATATTTTCCAATCACTAACCTATTGATAAATAGTCAGGGAGTTCTGTTTTGTTTAACAAATGCATTTATTCACCTAGTCTTTACAATGTGTACAATTTTTGTATGCAAAGTTTAGCTTATATTTTTTATTCCGAAGATGATGAATTGGTAAATTTTACTGAAAAAAAAAGATCTTGTTTTTCCAAAATGTTCTTACTCTAAAAATCCAGGTCTATGTTTGGTTTCCACATGATCACCGAACTGAATCTGACATTGAATTCCAGCAAATTCGCAAGCTTTTTCTTGAGTTACAGGATGAGTTCCATCAAGAATAGCATCCCTCGCTTGAACATATAAAAGATTCAGTTGTACCGGATCTCTTGAATCAATATTCTGATCCGAAAAGAAAAACTTTCTGCGAAGAAGAACGGCTTCTGATTCGTCAACGCCTTGTTCTCGCAGTGTCTTTGAAGGATCAATCCAGTTAACTAAAAGACAAAAATTTGTCTTAAAAATATGAAAATCAATAACTAATACAAAATTTATATAAACAAATGATTCCAGAATTTTATTTTTTATTTTTAATTTGCTTTGCGAAACGAATGAAATTTTTTCTTTATTTTTAAATTAATTATAAGAGAATTAATTTTTTATGAAAATTAACATGCATTCAAATTGATCATTAATGTAGATCTTTATCGAATTTATCATATAAATAAATATATATTTTATAATATATTCATAATTTAAGTCGCCGCAAATATTCTACAGCTAACCCTTAAATATGCTATTTAAAAATAATTCAACAATTGTTGTACTTTTTCCTTTTATTCTTATAATTAATAAATGGAATATAGAGGATACACATCAAAGTCAGAGACATTCAATGTTCTATAAGAAATTATTATCTAATATTCATTAATATTTTAAAATTAATTTTACATTTAGAAGAGTTGTCAATACCTTCGTCATCCGTTTTTAATTTCTTTTTCAACTGTTCTAATTTTACGTCTTTTTCTTTTTCTTCCTTTTTTCTTTTAAGAGTTAGGGTGCCGAAGTTCGGTTTGTTTTCTATGTCATCCTCAATATTTTCCCTTACCAAACTGTATTCATCATGGTTTGTTATACCTTAAAGGGCAAATAAGAAAAAGTACTTTAATTTAAAAGATATTTTTATATCTCTTGCACAAATAGAAAAAAAAGAAGTATAAAAAATTATTTTTTTAACTTATTTATTCATTGAATTATCAATTTTAATCATTTAACTTTATCGCTAACATGAATTCTATTTTAAAAATAATTTTTTAAAAAATATCTTCCTTTCTGTAAAGGCTTCCATGTTCTCCGCAAAAATAATTCATCTCAACAATTTCGGATAAGACGAAAAAAAAATAACAAAAACATTGTGAATTCGTCGTTAAAATTCCCAAACTAAAAATTATTTTACTTACCAATTTTGGTACAGATTACGACCATCAAATTTGCCACAGGCTGACTGTCATCAACCAAAAGAGTTTTTAATGTACCGTCCAACATGCGAACTCTTAATGTTCTTAATTTTCTTTTGTACTCTAATAGATCTCCATTTCTTAGCATGTAATAATCCAAATTACGGCCGGGTTCAAGCCAGACGCCTTTCTTAACGTCTTCATCTGCCAGAAACAGTCCATAGTCTTTTGCTATAACCATAAAAAAAATTGAATAGTAAGGGGAAATTATTCAAAAGAAAAATTTTGTGATGTAAAATTATAATACAATAGGAAGAGCTGAACTAAACAATGCTTCAAAACCAATCAGATCTGATTGATGAGGTTTAATCAGGTCTAAGACCATCAGAGAGACATATAGAAAACTACAAGAACGTTTTAAGAAACATTTTAAAATTTTCTTGTAAATGCAAGAAACAAAATATGGTCTAATTTTCATGATTTATGATAATTAATTTGAATCACAGTAATAATTTGTCGAAGGAATTTTGAAGAAAAATCTTATTAAGTAAAAATTTGTGAGCCAAAAGTCTAAGATTTATTTTATAACAGTCGCTATAAGTAAATTTCATTGAAAATTTTTTTATTTTCTCATTAAAACAGTATGAGAACTCCTTGTTGCAACCTACAAGTTTTTCTTGATCAACAAGCAAAATACTATAATTACAATTAAATTAAATATGAATAACAATAGATAAAAAAACCAAATGCACTTTAAGTAAGTATAATTATTTAAAAGAAATAAAAGCAATGGAGTGGAAACATATCCATAAATTACGTTAAACTAAGTTAGGGAAAACGGAATTGATTGCTGCACTGCAGCTAGAGAAATACTTCCGATAAATTAAATCTTGCCCCGATGAAGATCCTTAGGAGTGAACAATTTAAACTGAGAATTTTCCTCTTAGGATTGCCTCTGCAGTGAAAAATTTTTTGATCGACTCTCACAGCGCGGAGTAAATTTTAAGGAAATTAAAATAAAAGACGGATTCCTTAATGAACATTCGCTTCGAAAAGAATCGCGAAATTCTTAGCAGAGAGCGTAAAACAGGAGGCGGTTAACAGCATTCTCGTTTTGAAACTCCAATGAATTTTATAAAAAGTCAAAGGAAAAAAAAATTGTTTTGGCGGGAGCGCAAAAGACCGATTCGAGCCGAAACGAGCGCTATCTATGGATAACGCCGTATTGCCTCGCGATTAATGTACCTTATGATAGAGTCAAATCGAGATATCAAAGATAACTCTCAAGGATAAAAAGCATGGCTTTCCTCTCCCCGCTCTTTCACCGGCGAACGCATTTTCCTAAAAATTTTTCCGCAGTTAGTTTCCTTTATCATGGTGCACGAAACTTTCCCATAAGTTCAGTTAAAAAAAAAATAAAGGAACCGGAAAATAATTTATTGTTAGGTGGATGTAATTTTAACGAATTATAACGGAAGCATTAAATTATTATGTTATGATAATCTTAAAGCCACACACACATTTTTTTTTCTTTTTTTTATCGGTTTATAATCGGACAACATAAACAATAATTTAAACCTTATACGGCGAAGTACAAGGTAAAAACAAAAGAAGCGAAAACTATTATAAATCGACATAAGTTTAATTATTAATGAAAGATAGATTTTAATTGTAACTGCATCATTAGATGTGGAAAGCAAAATTACCGGAATCATACACCCTATTTATCGTACCTTAATGATAATTAAGGTCCCTGATTTTTTAGAAAACAACCGAATCGCAAACGTTCTACAATCTACGAAATGGAAGAAAAAAGGAAATTCATATGTGCTCTGCAGTCCGTGATTAATGAATTTTTGAATTTTCTAAATGTGGCCATATCGTCATATCGGGTAAGCTAAATTTACGTAAATATTCGTCAGCATTGAGAAGTTAGGTTTTATATCTTAGTGCGATCCGAGGTTATGAAAACGGCACTAAATTTGTCTTGCCTTTCGACAACTTCTACGGTACTTTCAGATTTCCCTTTTTGCCACAGCATGAAAATCAAACGCTGGCGACAAAAATTTCATATTTGTGAGCATATAAGATAGTTTTTCTAGTGTGTGAAAAAAATTCAAAATTTCTCATTTCCATTAGAATAAATAGGCATTAAATTTCAGATTCTAAAAAATACCTATTCCATGCCGTATGAAAAAGCGGAAAAGCGTCAGAATGGCATTATAAAAAGGAATTTCCAAACCGGTCAGAAGATCGCGTTTTAAAATGCAAATCAGGACCGAATGAATCTGACGCTAAATAGAATATTAAATAAAAAAATTGGTGATATATTGTACAGGAAAATAATTTTCTTTTCATTTGAGCAGGTATACCCAAATTACAATGCTGTTCGGGGATTCTATGTTTCAACAAATTTTTTGGGCGATTCTTTCGGAAGTTTGTCACCGGAAAGGGATTCAGAGAAAAAATTTCCAGTTTTCGATGATAGTTTTCAAAATGATTATCAATCGCTCTTTTTTCCTGCAGTTAAATGTGGGTATTTTACTAAATAATAAATAATATTACTCTTTCTTCTCAAAGCTACCTTTTGTCAAGTTTAAAATATTACTGTTATGTCAAACGCTTTTCTGCTAATTTTTTGTGTCTAGTTCGCAGTTGAAAAGTTTTTTGTCTTCCTTGAGGAGAGTCAAGCTTTTTAACATTTTTCTTTAAAAATGAGAATTATTTTTAAAACAAACGCAAGTTTTTTTAATCTCCAGCTGCAAATAGTAAATAGAACAAAAAATATGACTGTATAAGTTTCATTCATTTTTATGTAAAGAAATTACTCTCTTGAAGTTTATTTTTATTTGAATTTTATGATATTAGTAGAAAAAAAAAGGTTTGTGATTCAAAACCTAACTTAAATCTTAAACTAAAATTTGAATTTGTTTCACGGCTTATATTATATTTTCAACTTTGCAAAGGTTTTTGGTTTTTTTAAAATAATCTGTACCTTTGAAAAATATCAACCAACTGATCGAAAAGCGAAAGTAAATTATAAAAATATCGAAATACAAAAATCTTAAATGGAAAATTTGAATTTTAGACAATAATAAAATCAAAAATATTTTTACAACAGTTCTTTAAACCATATCTAAGTTTTACATGTCCGTATTAAAATTGTAATTAATATTAAGTCTTTTATAAGAGAAAAAGTTAAAATTTCCATACATGCGTATTGTTTGTAAACTTCCTAGAAAAGGTCCAAGAAAATCCTTCTATGGTATTAAAGTATACATTAGTAGGAAAGGCTTACGAAAAAAGGGAAATTATTGTGTCCAATATCATGGCCTTTAAATTTTATTTTTATGAATTAAATAACATTCAATCAAACTTTGCTAAATAAATGGAAGCAAAGATTGGATTGTGAAACGAATTTATAAGTTATAAGGAGAAAATATGTTGCAAATGATTAATTATTGGTTATTGTGGGGGTCAAAATTATTTACGCTTCAAATTCTCTATTCAATTGCCTTAATTAACAGTGATTGAATACAGTAATAAAGGTTTAATTAATGGCTACATTCAAAATTCACAATAAATTTCTGTGTAACTTATAAATTTTAGATGTTGACAAAAACGTTGTCAATAAAATACAAGATACGGCAGATATAGCAGAACTGTGTATGTTAGAAAATTACACCCAGTTGGGACGTAATCAAAAGAAAACTGTCGAGCAATATAGAGAATCGGTTAAGGATCTGATGCATCAATATCAGTTAAGTATTTTAAAATGAAGCATAAAAATCATAAAACAAATTACGAATGTGATAGTCCAAACTATTATTAAAGAAGACATAATTCAAGAAGGACGAAGTTTTATAAATATGTGCATAAATGTATATATAAGCATGTTTATATAAATATTATCGTACGTACAGATATAAAAGTTGATTACACTCGGTATTCTGAATGTGACAATCCTGATCCTGAATGAGTAGCTAAAATACTTGAATGTTTACAAAGTATATTGATTATTAGGTTCCCTTTGCTTCTGCAGATTATGCTAGATATATGAACAATTACAATATTTATAGGTTAAGGCATTGCATACTACAGAAGAAAATAAATTTTTTAAAGAGATTTATTTTTTGTGAAATAGTCGCACAAAGATAGTGCCGTCGTCTTTTAAACAAAGAAAGGCAATTCCGTTCGTTACAGATAAGAATTGCCTTACATAAGACAGATAAGGATTTGCCGTGAGTGACGAGGCAAACCGCATTATTCGAAAAGTCGAAGTTACTCCTAACGCATCTCCTGCCTGTCACAAATGAACTTAACGTGAATCTCATGCGCTTTTTCCGCTGATGGTATTGTATCAGACTTTTCGAATTAATCCTGATGTAATTTTCATAGCGGTATCTGTTACTTGCGAATCACGGTAAAGAAATCGTAAATGGAAGTAAACAAAAGAGAAATAAAAATAAAAAAAAACTTCAAACAATCAATCTCAATTTAACATTGCATCCTATAGAATATCTTTTCACTTTCCTTGCAGATTGTTAATTTAAATATCAACTGTGATAGATGCCGAAGACTATTTTGCTCTTCAGTGAAAGATATGGAAAATAAACTACAACAAATGTTTGTGGAGTGTACATCAATTGGAAATTGTAACGGAAATCTGAATGAAAAATTTAAAAAGAGTGCTACCGATTCATTTAAAATTCTTTCTTATTTGGAAGTTTCTATTAGGTTTGCAAAATAGTGGTTTTTTTTTGTTCTTTTTTCTTCAAAAAATAATCACTTGATGATATATGACGTAGCTTCATGTATTTTAGGTTTTATAATGGCAAAGATTTAGACTCCCAAATTATCGCAAATAAAACACACAAGTCTAATCCTGACAATGAATTAAATACAACTGTAGAAATTTTACGTACTTTTTATCAAGCTTTCAGTAGCATTGCAGGAATCGTGACGGTAATAAATTTTAATTTTATATTTTAATTTTCAATTGCTGTTAACTGATTAGTATATCCCTTTTAAAGCTTAGTGGCATAATCAAAATACTGTAATACTTATACTAATATTATTAAAATATTTCACTGTGCATAAATGCATTACATGAAGCATGCCTCGAAAGACTGAAGTTTCTTAGCAAAGTATAACAACTTTCTTTTACTTATGTTAATGCAATTAAAAGTTCTAGACACAACAGTTCTTTGACCGTACAGCAATCTATAAATAACACAAATATCCAATTTTTAACTGATTTTTACTAAAGGCTTTTATTAAAAAAACTTAACATTTGAAAACTCTTATGGACAAGTTAGGTTAAGGTGCAATATAAAAATTACATTTACATATAAGTTTATATTCAAGATGAAATATATTAAAAAATATTTGCAATACGTTAAATAAAATATTGACTCTTCCTGATTTAATCTACGGAAAAACTTATAAATTTGGCTAATATATCTAGTCTGTTATAGATATATTGCTATAAGAACCAAATTATTCAATTTTATTTAAAATATTTTTTTGAAATGAGAAGATAGTTAATGTGAAAAAGGAATTTAATGTCTTAAAGCTGCCAGCAAATATTGCAACGCTACTGATTTTATTTTTATTTAAAAGAAAACAAAAACAACATTGAAAATATTGTTAGTAATAAATCTTTGTAAATCATGTAAAAACTTCAAAGTATATAATTTAAAAGGAATTTAAAAGATATTATTTTCTTTCAGGTAATCAGGGAAAAAAATCCCGATCCGGAATTGAAAAATTTTCTTAAACAGCAAATTTTAAAATTAAACAGAAGTTCTAACAAAATGATCATTTACATAGAATCCCATATGTTTTATAATTTCTTAATAGAAAAATTAGACAATATAAGACGGGCATCGAAAAAATTAAAATGCAGCGACGCATTTCAATTGATAGAACTTATGCAGGTTAGTTAAAAAAATATAATTTTCTTAGATTTTATAAAATGTATTTACATTTGATGTCAGATTAAATATAACAGAGATTAACTCTTCTAAAAATTATTCAGTATAGATAAAGTAATCTTTCCATAAACTGTATTTTAATTAAGCACCTAAGAAACAGAAACCTGAGACATTGATTTTAACTTACAGTACTCAAGGTTTTTACAGGAAAATATAAATAAAATAAATAAACATCAATTGGGGTAAGAAAAAAACAAAGTACAGAATTAATCATACAAGAACAATTCGCAGTCACAAGTCTATTACTCCCAAAATTTAAAACATTAAATTAAATATAATTTCAGATTATGTCATACGAAGCGAACTACATAAGCTTTACATTCAATAAACTTGTTCATCATTTTGATATGAAACGCGGATCAAAAACTTCAGGAGAACTCATTCGAACATCTATTAATCTAGAAAAATTAGTGAAAAAATTTATCAACACCATCAAAAAATTTTTAAATTTTCTGATTAGTAGAAATTACCGTGAAATAGAAATCATAAAAGCTGATAATGTAGAAGAGTTTGTTAAGGTACGATAAAACTTATCTGTATATTTTTTTGAAAAAATTTGCAAATTCATAATGAATTATTAGAAAATTTATCAAATTTGATATCAGGCATTTCTTACAGAGAATAATGTTGATATTATTTAAAAAAGACATAAATTTGATCATTATTTCCTTAAAATAATTTATTTGCTAATGTGGGCTACATTCACTGCATTTTATCATTCACAAATTGAATAAAAGCTTTCTTCATTGTAAAATGGTACACTATATTTTATAAATTTTTAATTGAAAATTGAATATATTAACCTCTGTTCATAAAAAAACTATTTTTGATCTTTCAGGATGCCAAGTTAATATTAAATTCATTTCTGTCAGAAATAAATAAAATTGTCAAAACGACAATATGAATATTTAAAACTAAAAAATTAATTCGAAAAATTCAGAGAAGCGACAGCTTCCTCTCAAATATTTAGGAAAAAAATTTCTTTAACGTAATAAATTTAAAGTTATATATATATATATATAAATTATAAAACCATATATATATATACGGTGGTTTTTTAAATTATTTTTTCATCATTTCCTTCACTAATAATCATATTTCTATGTGTTAATATTTTAACATCCATTTTCTTTTAACTCATATACGTTCATATATTTTGTTGAAATATTGGTATAATAGTTCTTCAAATCGCAATAAATTTACATGGAATTTATTTATGGGAATGACAAAATAGTATAGATAAAATATGAAAATTGTAAAATTTCTGGATACAGAAATGGCAATTTGAAGAAAAAAATATTAGTCAAATAAAGGAACCATCCGAAATTTTTAGTTTCAATTTTATTTTTTTTCGAGGGTTCTCCTTAAAATTTTTACATATACTACATGCGCATATCTTTAATTTTAAAGTTTGAAAACTAATGAGAGAATATTATCTTCAAATTCAATGAATAAATACAAATGGCTTATAATATCTTTGGATTTTCGTTTGCAAGAGAAAAATTTCATGTGTAAGCCAGGAGTGGCAATTAATAATGCCGATAAATATTATTAAAAAATGAGATAGGAGAGAGAAAAACTTCGACCGGGAAAACTTTTTTACTTTCCGTAACTTGAAAGCCATCGAGGATAATGAATGTCCCCGACTGAGTCAAGCTAAAGACATTCGGGAATTTTATCTTAAAATACTTCTCCATTTCTACTTTCTCGGCTGGTTTTTATTCTTTTAGTGCTTCTTTGCGCTGCTTAATCTGTTTGGCCAATTTCAGAGCAAAAGCAATAGTTGGATAAACATTAATTGATATGGATCTTAAAAAATATAACACGGAAAAGGGCTGGGAAAAAAATCGAAACTTCCAATAGATTTACATTAAATGTGTGGGGCGTTTTTCAACTAAAAAGGAGGAAACGAACGATATTTATCAATATTCCCGTGGAATTAGTAACTGAGTAAATAACAAGAATCGCACAAAGCCATAAAATAACATCAATATTCCATTTACGATCCTGAATAATTTTCAATAATAAATCCTCTTCTTCGCTAATATCAAAAAGAATATAAATAAATAAATTATACTAACGATCTCCCAAATTTGCTTCTGTTATTTTCTCTCTGATGAATTTGCAAGCATCGTAGACAGAAGTCGACGGATTGAATTGCATGGTCTTTGTGACCTTTTTCTCAACGATACTAATTCGGAGCGATAATGCCGCCATTGTAATCTTTCGTTCGTATTACTTTGTCTTCAGTTCAATATCTGAAATTAAAGATATTAAGTATTTAGTTGAATGTCAGGAAAAATTTCAGTTTTTGTTGTTGCGCCGGTGACTTCGTTACACTTGACCAGAAAATGTTTGATGCGAGATGCTCTAAAGAAAATAACATTACATATGAACTATGTCGAGAAATGTGATTGACGCTGGGATGGTAGTCATGGAAACATACTTTCACTCCTTAAAACTGGAACATCCCTATACCGCTGATTCCTGCCTTTTCTATCCGGGGAAATTGTGCAGGGAGTATTTCTGTCTTTAATTCTAAACCCACAGTGCAGTTTCAAAAACCTTTAAAAGGGTGTATCGGATATAATAATTATCCCTCAAATTATATTAAATTTGCATTTTCTTGGCACAGATTTATTTATTATCCCCCATGGTTATAATGCATTCAGATGGAAATACGAATGTTCGAAATATACACTGGAATTAGATTCCTGTAATTAAATAAAGATTGAAACGAACAAAGGTATAAACTTAGATTTATAAAGCTGAAAAAACTTCTTATTAAATATAATGTGCCTTTACATTCAAATTTAATTATTTATTTTTTTTCGTTTTCATACAACGTAACCATTCTCAATGAGACTAAAAAAAAATTTATTTTGTGTTATATAAAATAAGTAATAAGCTTATTTTTCTAAGCGTCTTAAGATTTTAACATTTTTATTTTATAAAATAAACGAATAAAATTAAGCTTAACAGATAAAGGTATTTAATAAATAATCATTTTGGGATCAAGCTCTAATTTTAACTGTAATAATTTTGGGAGAATAATTAATATTCATAAAATTCAAGCCAATGATGACATCACAAATTCAGTTTCTAATTTTATACATATATAGATTATGATCAAAACCATAAAATTATGACAAAGTAAGAATGTGTACTTTAAAACTGGTACAAATTATAACGGGGTTATTGGACAAATCGAAATCAGGACCATATAAACATATGTTCTCATTTAACATTTAAAATTAATTATAAACATGGATTTTAAGATATTTCAGAAATATCTGATCAACAACAGTAAGAAACGCTTTACAGAGGCAATTAAAATTTTTCCATGCTTTCTAAGCCCAAAAGTTTTATAAATTGAATAAGATAAATTCAGATGGATAAACACAATGTGGATCATTTTATTCTTCCTCACTGCATACGAGATATGTTTTTATTGGAAAAGAATGTTGACACGAAAATGGTTTTCCTCTCATGCACAATGAGTATAGAAGATTAATTCAGAATTTTTCTTATTTTTTAAATACCTCCTTAAAATTAATATGCAATTATATGACTTTTTTTTAACTGTGCTTAACAAATTGAGAAGCTATTTATAACAATGTTGGCACCTTTATTGAATGCTGGAAGCTTTTTCACCAATTTCAACTATTTACTATTATATTCATAAAGGCATTTAAATATGGAAAACTTTTGAACGGTATTCAAAAATAATATTACATTCTTATTAATTACAGAATGATAATTGAGAGCATTTGATTTTTATTTGGAAATACAGAAATTTATAAAAATTACATCAAAAATAAACAAAGCCGCTACATAAATTCATATTAAGGATGAGTAAATTATTAATAAAAATCGTTGATCGTCATAAAATAATTAAGTTTGAGCCTTAAGATTGTACATTTTTATCTCATTAATTAGAAAATTATTAAAAAATATTAAAGTTTGATGTTTGAGTTTTAAAGATAATATACTTAGTGGGATATCAAGTACTTTTCTTCTTTTTTTTCAATACTACGTTGAAAAACCCTGTAAAGCTAAAAATAATCTCACAATTCTTTTATTTTTAATCTGATAAATACTAATGAGAAGGTTTCTATGCATTCAGCAATAAATTTTTCTATTTAGTTTAATTTGCTCTTAACGAATATTTTCTTTTAAGTGAGAAATCTAAGAAATTAAATCAGAATAAAAAATTAAACACTGAAGAATAGATCGCATAACTTAATCGTCAGATTTTATAAAACATCATAATTGGCAAATAATATTTTATTTGCAGCAAAATGTACTTAAGCAAATAGATTAATATTTATAAATATAGTTATATATCATTATTCAGTGACAATATATTAGTTATATCTACGAGAATAATCGAATTCTCCCCCGAGAATAAATATAAAACTATACATGATGTTGCTATAAAGATATTTTTAAAATCTTCCCAATATGAATCAAAAGCTGAGAAGAAAAATTTGTATTATCTGTATAAAAAACTTTCTTTTTTGGTATAATAAAAGCATTTAAAATTTTTTTTTATATTTATTTCTTTTTCTAAATTCAAATTTTAAAATCTCAAACTTTTATGTCATGTTACTGAATATTTCAATAAATGAAAAATACTTTACAAATCAATTATGGCTCTATTCTGTATAACTAAAACGATGAGATTTGTTTTAGAATGAAAAATATTTAAATATTAATTAATTATCTTATTTTTAATTAAAAATAATTAAAAGAAATTAAAAAGCTGAATTCATTTTACAATAATTCTATTTTTAACAATATATTCTTATTTATGAAACAATAACTGCAAATGTAAAAGTCATAATTTTAGTAAATTTGAACTTACATGAACCTTTTACAAAAATTCAACAAGAATTATAAAATGAAATTTAAATTTCGACACTATTTTCAGGATTTAAATTAAATATATTAAGCGAAACTACTTCATAATGAGCGATAATAAGAAAAATGTAAAATGTTTAGTAATAAGGACATCTCGTGCAAAGTAAAACGAGAAGATCATTGCAGAAAGCTCGCCCGAATCACACTGACGGAGCATACGAAGCACAGGAAAACTGGAAGCTGCTGGAAAAAGGCCTGCGCTGGACAGATTCAATATCTCTATCTTTCTCCACGGATTTCTCTCATCCGCAGCACTTCATGGGCCAATGTAATATATCGTATAATTTATAAAAAAAAATTATATTATTAGCATCCTTATAAAATAAAAAGATATACTCATTTGCACATACATGAATTTTATTTTATGCATTTTCATTCATTTTAACTGAAATAACTATTCTTGGGAATGTTCAGAAAGTTCAAGTTCATAAATGCTTAGTGGACCTAATATTTTGCAATACCACAAACATCGATCTTAGTTATTATTTATTATAATTCTTCTCTGAAATGTAGCAATTCGAAAAATAATTGCATTAAAAAAATTACTTGACATCGACAAATAGTCAAAATTTTAGTGAATCAAAAAGTAGTGAAGATAAAATAATTAATGTATAATATAAAGTATGAAATTTAAAATAAAGCTTATTGCAATTTAAATACATCTTTTGAACATTTCAATTTGTATTTTAATGCTTAGCAATTTAACAGTGATCTAATATTAAACTGATTATTAATAAAGAGCGATGACTTCAGATCTTGAATTTAAATATTCTTTCGGACTATATAAAAATTAAAAATTTAATTTGCTTTCAGACCATACATAATCAAGTCTAAAATAAAAATGCATATGTATCTTCGTAAATATAATTTAACATATGCCCAAATATTTTTATTCAATAAAATTTACTTTCAAGTACTTGTCAACTAATTTTGTTTTTCTCTTTCATTTTCTGCCAAATGCAATGGCTACGTCAATGTCTTTTCATTACTGTCAACTTATAATATATAATTTTTTTCCATCAAACCGAAGTTCAATGTGCTGCCGAAGAAATCAAAAGTTTTAATAAAATTTCAATTTTTCTTTTTGCAATCATTGAAATTGCCGGTAAAAACACGCAAACGACCCTTTATGGATCAACGGCTCCAAAACGAATCCTGTGAGCGTGTTTAATAAATCCCTTAATTTGTGTAGACTAAGCACGATTTATAAGAGCTTGTCCCCAGAAAGATTCATTTGTGGATATTACTTTAATCCCAATCAAGATCGATATTCTCTTGAGCTCAGTGAAGATTTTTTTAACACGATTTTCAGACAACGACGGATTCGTCTAACTGATTTCGATATTTGATGATTTTCAGATCAATTGTTTTAGTAGATACAATTTGACAATATTTTCTTCGATTTACATAGCTTGAAATTAATTTTTCTATTTTTAGTAATCGCTGAAATAATCAAATTAACAATTTCTTTTATTTTTTTTCGATTTAAACCAGTGATTCAAATAAATTATAAATATTTTTTCGAACGGTAATTATTTTCATTCAATTGGCACCAGATTACTTCCGCAGGATTGCAGTGGCTAAAACTTTTTCTATATATATATATATATAAATCTTTGACTTAGCTATCTAATGAAATAAAAAAAATAAATACATAAAAAATCCTCTTAATTATTACCAGTGCACTGTTTTTAAATGCATGATTTTTACCGAAACTCATTTAAAACTGGTGCTGTGAATGCAAGAGTTTTAAGGTAAACTTAAATAAATAATAATAAAACATGGGCATACATCTTGATTACTGGACACATAAACTAATAAATAACGGAATAAAAAAAGGATTAATCAAGCTGATACGGTCAAGACTTGCAAGTTGAGTATATAAATGGGCGTGCTCACCCATCTCATCCCAAAAGTTGGCACAAAAAAAGGAAAAACACGATTCGGCTGGGCTTCCATGAGCGGAGATAAGCGCCTCAAAGGCGCCCAAGTCGACGCTAGTCGCCTGAAAGACTCCTTTTTTCCGATTGGTCCATCGTAAAGCTTTATATTTAGCTTTCTGCTTTTTAAACGAAGAGCTTTTATATGACGAAATTATAGATAAATTCGGCTTTTCCATTGAAATTTTAAATCTATCGCATTTTTTCCTCTCTTTTTTCCGTTTTCAGCTCATTCTCCCGAAGAAGTAAAATGGGAGTTAATAAATAATTCTGCAAGCAAGCATCTCAATAGTGCCACCATAATTCTATGATTCTCTGGTAAATTTTGAAATCTAAAGTTTATGTTCTTCACTGAAATTTGAATAATGTGGATTTTTCCAAAGTCAATAAATAAGGTAATACATTGTCTCTTTAAAAACTCTTAATTTCAATTCCGAAATGAAAACCGATAATTTTGTATCGAATGAGAAAACTACCAGGTTTCACGATCCTTTCTGAATTAGGCTAATTATAATGCCGGATATAAATTAAGTATCTGCTAATTTTTAATTTACATTTAATTAACATAAAGGGTAAAATTTCAATTTATATTCTAAAAAAATAATTAAAAAGTAGGAAAAGATTTAAATAACGAAACAGCTTGTCTAATTTTAAATAAAGTACACATTTATCGGAACTGCAAGAACTGATCATTTGGAATATATAATTTAAGTTTATGATATTCAGTATGAGCTATGAGGCAGACTCAATATTTTTCAAATTCTGTATAATAAATTAGAAATATTCTCCATTTTTAAAGAAATTTTCTTCCAATTTGCATAATTGTATAAATTTACTTACATGAAAGTTCTATAGGTTTAGCAGGATCTTATTAGGTGTAAAACTGACATAATTTAAAATTGTACAAAATAGATAGCAATGGAACAGAATTTAGTACAAATGTTTAAAGCTACACGGGCATGTTCCCTTAGATTACACGAATTCGAACAATATGGATAATATACAGATTTTAAAAAAATTTTAATAATAGTAAAAAAGCTCTCAAGGATTTTTAAATTCGATTTCAGATAACCTATTAAAGGGCATGAATATTTCAAATTGAAATTATTTTATTATAAAAAAAAGAAATTAAAAACCATAAAAGCTTTATGTTAGCAGGACATATTGGATCAATAAATTAAAATTTTAAGTTTCTTGTAAATGAGAAATGCCCCAAACAGCTTAAAATGAACAACTTCAAATATATACTTTAAATAAAAACCGAATATATAACTAAAATGAACAAGAGATCTATTCTAAATTATTTATTAAATAAAAATTTTTAATAAAAAAAAGAATGCGATAAGAAAACAAAATATTAGAATAATTATTTTACATGAATCATTTAAATGAAGGTGAAAACTTTTTATTTCGTATCATATTATAAACTGCTAAATCAGTTAATATTTTAATTATTTTTTATTAAAGAATGAATACAACTAGTAAAATGGCGCACAAAACAAACTAATTTACGCAATCCTTCGGAGATTCTGATTCTACTAAGCTACCCTTTAGTATTTGTAAAGATTCAAAATGAATATGGAAATTATAATACATTTACATTAATTACTCCGATTGAACTTTAGAAATGCTACTTTGTGACTTTTTCTTAACAAAACTCTATGTTTAGCCATTTGTAACATGAAATTCGAGTTTTGCCTGAAATTTAAAAGTTTGAAAAATTTAATCTATGAAACATTGCCAACTTCTAAATTTTTATTTGACTTCAAATTTACGTCTAACTTTATGTTCTAGTTGTTATTATTATTCCCTTATCCTTTATAATCGCAAGTGAAAATGAAAAGCAAGAAATAATTCTAACTCAAAGTCAGGAAAACTAGATTGATGTCCGTATTCATGCTTTCAATAACGTGATATAAATATGGAGAAAAAGGATTTTTCACAAATTAACTATTAATTTTAAATACAACTAAATTGATTAATTTTCTGCGACATGGATGTGGAATTTCGAAGCTTAATGAAACTAAAAAATAGATGCGGCGAAGGATTAAGATTTGATCTGATTTCAATGAAAATAAAATAAGAGTAACGCGCTAAATGAGTCATGGTTAAATTTAGCGCTCAAAAAAACCGTAGCTAAATTTCCCTAAACACCAAACGAAATGATGTGTTATGAGAAAACCAAATGAAACTTTGGCGAGCTCGAACTTCAACAGTTCACAATGACTTGCAATAAGAAAAAAATGTTTTTCTTGCTTTTTTTATAAATGGATTTTCTCATCTCAAACAACGTAAAAAAAATTTCTAAACACTTTCTTATAAAAATAAAAATCATAAATGCGCTTGTATTAGTGTTCCAAATTTAACTCTCCATCAAATGTTAGTTTCGTAATAATAACATTTTATCATGTTTTATAAAAATTAAAACCAAAACACAAATATAAATGTATTAATTGAAGTTCCAAATCTATTTTCCTGTAATCTTATCCCTTCATTTTAAAAATAATATATTTACTAAGAACGGATATTTTAAACCAATATAAATAAGTTCATGTAGAATTTAAATATTCATTTCCAAAGTAATTGTAAATTTGTAATATAACTGTCCAGCTTTGACATACCAAAATTAAATCAAATTATAATTTTATAAGAATGTTCAATTACATCATGAGATAACTGTTATTCAAAAAATATGACGAAGAAAAAATATTTTGTTTTTAAATTTTCTTTCAAAGATATTTATGACATCAGGTATCTAAGATTGGGAATTTCAAGTTATATATTTTGGATCCCTAGAACAAAGAAAAATATTTGAAAAACCTTTAAAAACTGTATTCAATTTTATATTTTTTTGAGAACGAATCAGAAATAAATTTTACAGAAATATCGAAGTCAATTGTAAACACGCTGATATTTTAAATAAACATCACATCATCAAACTATTAGGCTTATTAAATTCATACAAAAAATATCAGAACCGTCATTAAATTGAAATAACATGTATCTATAGAAGATAAGAGGAACGATGCAAAAAGCGCAATGAATTCAACTGAAGACCTCCTTGAGTTCTCTTAATAATATATGATTTATCTTAAAGTCAGTTTCCATATCATCGTTCTTGCATAAATAGATATGTGTATATATTTCAAAAATAAAATAAAATGTACATTTCATAACATTTCTTCACTAAAAAATTTTTCTGACTTATTACTTTAGATTGATCAAATCAGTTTAATAAAATCTTCTAAATTTACTTGATCAATATAAAATCGCCCAGTACGAACTTCCTATAAAAATAAGAGCTTCTTAATAAATTTCCCCCTTTTTAGATTTAATTAAAACAAACAGTTTATTGTATTGAAAGGAAAATGAATCATCTATAAGCGAATTAGGTTATCCGCCCAAAAAATATTAAAACGGTATTACAAAATTAATGGATATCAATTCATATCAAACTATAAATTTTATTTAAACTTCGAGTACTTTACATCAAAAAGAGCTTTTAAATCAAAATTTATTTAATATTTTTTTTTATTATTATATTACTTTTATCTTCATCTTTGAAAAAATACTGATTTTTTTATATTTCACATGCTAATTCTCAAATTGTTAAAGTGAAGCTCAAACAAACTAAAAGAAAAATATGATATTCAATATTTTTAAAGTAATGGAAAAAAATACGACATGTGGTTTATTAATAAATTCAATAAATACACCTAATTTGCCTTATCTGAGTTTAATCATACTGCCATGTCAAATATTAATCGAGCTTAAAAACATAATAAAAACATAAGGTTCTCATATAAGTTACCCATTAAAAGGGAGACAATGAAATCAAAATTCAAAAAAAAATTTTACTGCATGGTAAAGAAAAATTCTAAGATATTATTAATTATTCTTTCAGATTAAAAATATAAGAAGTCTAAAAAACCTTTAATCGTAAGTTAAAAATTAATTAATGAATTTTTAACGAAAAATTATTAAAAACCAAATATTCACTATATTTCCCTTATTAGGCAAAAATTTTAAGAGTTAGTTAAAAAGTAGAATCATGTAATGGCTAAATCCAGAATATTAGAAGAAACTTTTTTACACAACGACGAATATCAGTTACTGCTCTTCAAATTATTAGTCTTTAATAAGTTAATCGTAGTTTAGCAATAGTATGTCATTCAGTAATAAAAGAAAGTACATTAATTTCCTCAATTATATTAATACATATAAACATGCATTAAAATAAAAAATTTTTATCAATCATAAAAATATTAAATTATTAACCTACGTAGTAAAATTCTGTGTTGAACATAAAACTAAAATTTAATAATGCCCCAATAGAAAAATCCTAAAAAATTTTAATTAAGTTTTAAATATTTTAATATTAAAATTTTTTATTTTTCAAGAAATATGAATAATTATCTGAACATTATTATTTAGGTACAATGTCTTTGGTTTGCATAAAATTAAATTCACCACAAAAAAACACAATATAATGATAAATAATCTTTGAATATACTCATTTTCTGCACATCAATAAAAAATTATTCAGTGCAAAGTATTTTATATAAAGAGGCTAAGCAAAGATATTTAAAAAAAAACATTAAGATACAAAATTCAGATTTTCAAATGTAAAATCTATTATTAAAATTTCAAATGTATATTTTTATGTCAAAACAATTTTCTTAAAATTAAAAAATGATTATGTCGTTTAAAAAATCTTTAATATATAATTTAAAAATTTTAAAAAAGAGACCAATACTTTTTTAAAATATTTACGTTGAGTTATATGAGTGTATATTTCTTTCACTTTATTGGTATTATTCTTACAAATTATTGTGCCAGTTTTATAAAGTAATTTTCTTTTCCTTGACATAATTATGTTAGCTACAGTTTGAATAACACCAATAAGGTATGAAAACTTCGTAATTGCATAACAAAAAATAAATGAGTGAATATGAATTCCAGAGCATCAGTAATAAATTACAAATATAATTCTTGAAACACAAACAATCCCCTTTGTTCTGATATTGAATGTTTTTTAAATAATATAAACATAATAATTGAACTACTTATTCACAAATTAGTAATTATTAATATGAAAAAGTGACTGAACGTTTTATTGAAACTTTTATGAGTACAAAAATCAGAAAAATAAGACTGAAAAATTCAAATAAAAATACGAAAAAAATCTTATAATATTCAAAGGAAATTTACTATAAAAATGAAGAAAATCATGGAGGAAAACAACCATATACATATGATTATATTGTTTTAAAAATATTAAAAAGAATAATTAGAGGTAAAAAACTGATGTGGAAGTTTATTCCTTTTTATATAAACTATCCCTTAAGTAAAATAAGTCCAGGCAAAAATTCTGTATGTAAATATAAAATGATTAGATAACCATTTCATATTTATTGTATTCATATATATAATGAAATTTATTGGTGAAATACATTTATGAATTATATCATTATTATGAAAAATAATAATGAATTTATTTATTATTATTATTATTTATACATAAAGAAAATCAACTCGATAAAGAGTTCCAGTGTGAATAAAATAATGTTAAGGCCAATCGCAAAAAGAATAAATGAAACAGTTCATTGTAACCATTAAATAAATAAAAAACTTGTATCATAAGTATCATAACATCAAAGAAATAATCATCTATTTAATCAATCACAGCAACGCATAAAGATTTAAGGTATGGAAAGAATGCTGAGCTTAATTTCAAAGCCTATAGCTCTAGCCATAGGAGGAGGAACTGAATTTCCCACTTGTCTATATTTTTCCGTAATACTACCAAACAATTTAAAAGAATCAGGTAAACCCTGAGACCTAGCGCATTCCTTGACGCTTATAATACGGTCTTCTTCAGGATGTAAAACTCTTCCCTGCTTACATGACGGTTCCGGATTAGTAATAGTAGTGCTGAAAAAACCATTCCAGTCCAATCGTCCGAATAACCCAGACCAATTGCCATTCCGATTTGCCGTATGTACGAGGCACCACGGAATCAATGTATTTTGTTGACGCCCTTTAGGATTGCATTTTTTACCCGAAGCACACGAGCAAACCCCTCGCAACAAACCACTGCGGGATTTACCCTGTTTAATATCGTGATATGTATATTTCAAGAGATCTGTAATAGTACCATCTCGAAGTCTTACTTCTATATTTGGTAAATCTCTCCAGTCACATCCCTTAGCTGCCGGAATGTGTTTAATTCTTGCCTCGTTGAGAGGTGTTACTTCCTTACAAATATGATCCCTGATGACGGTATCGGTACTCATAATATATTTTTGATATGGGGTAAATTCGCAATTGATTTCATCATGAAACGAATCTTTTTTTAAAAGTGGAGGGAGATCGTGTAGAGCATCTCGAATAGTTACGGATCGCAATGGAGCAGAACCTGATTTACTATTACAGAAAACTCCATACTTTCTTCCATCGACTTCCACTTCTAGATTACTAAAATTGCGAAACACGTGCGTTGAAACAGGAAATCTCGGCAGAGGAATGCCAGGGGCAGATGCAAGAATAAATAATCTTTTCCTATTTTGAGGCACACCATAATTTCCAGCTTGAAGAACTGCGAACGAGCATTGATAACCCATGGTAACGAGACAAGCCATTGTATATTTCAAGATGGAAGACTTTTTGAATGCAACAAAATTTTTAACGTTTTCCAACAAGAAGTATTTTGGACGATAAAAATCGCAGAAGGAAAGGTACGATACAATGAGAGAGTTTTTAAATTGCGAATATTGTTTTGCGGTGAATCTATTCATTGCACTGAATCCTTGACAGGGTGGTCCACCACATATGAAATCAACATCTCCTTTTCTTGGATAGGGCAAACCTTTTGCATCTAGTTTGCCGTTCATAACGTTCGTCAAGAATGTGTTGCAGTCCATTTGAAATACGAGAGCATTGGGAAAGTTCATTTTAAATGCTTTAGCCGTAGATTCTTCAATTTCAATTCCCCAGACAATATCCGCTACTCCAGACTGACGAAGTCCTTCGGCTAGTCCCCCTGAACCGCAAAATACATTCATTGTCCTAAGCTTTATGACAGAGCCAACTTTTCTAAAATCAGTTCTTCCCTTGAGTTTGACATTCTTCGCCGCTTCAAAAGTCCTACTCTCGGAATTAAAGCACTCTTGAAAATAAAACTCACTTGGAAAATTGAATTCTCGACTGAATGTGGAATAGGTTACATCACAAAGACCACGGACATAGTCGAACTCTACTTCCGCTTCTTCTTCAGACCAGTACAACAAATGAAATTCATAAAAATCTGAATCTTTCATTAATCCTGTATCTTCCGGCCTGTAAAATTTATTAACTTTTAAATAAAATTTCTTTTCTTTTCCCTCTGCTCTGCTATAAATTTTTTTGATATAAGCAATTTTAAAAGGTTCGGGACATTCTTCATTCTGATCATTTTCTTTATTTTTCCGGTAAATCTCCGGATAAATTCTTTCATCAGCTTTAAACAATGTAACAATTTTCTCTATCTTCCGGTCCGATTTTTGAGCATCCAAAGTTATAGCGAATGGTTCCACAAAAACGCAGCAGCCAGGAGCATACTCTTCATTATCCCGCCTAACCATATCATAGAATGTAATACCCAAAGCATCTACGCTTTCACCGAAAACTTCTATATTATTCGAAGTTTTGCCAGAGCAACAGCACGAAATTTCTGCTTTAAAGTCTTCAAATCGTCCTTCAGCTGATATGTACTTTTTCTGAACGAAAAACGTACCCTCATTAATTTTGGTGTGATATCCATAAAATTCAGATCCCTTTGGTGGTTCAATAATTTGCACATCTATTTTGCTTATAATTTTACAGAGCGGCCAATCACAACATTCTCCGAGAAAAAAGAATTCTGAAGGATTACTAGACTCTCCGATGATGGTGCTTATCCCACTGCAATAGGCTGTACAATGAGCTTGCTTCGTGAAATTTCGCTGAAAGAAATACTCGATGCGAAAAACATTTTTCCTCGCTGAAGAATCGCGTGCGGACACACAAACAAAATCCCCTCTACGTAATGAATTGCCGTTCACAATAGCAAATTCTTCGCCTTCTTCCCAAGAATAGATGCTTAATTCCGTCGAATTCGTTTCTAGCATCAAATCAGAACGTATTCTGTCCGGCATTTGATTGAAACTGAAATATCCTTCACCACTGTTAAAAAAGTTTTCAAAAATATCAAATACCAAAGGAGTCATAGCTGCCTTTGACAACCTTTTATCACGCATATTTTTCGACAGCTTTCTTCCGACTGAGGTACGATTTTTAATTTTTACGTTGTATAACTCAATTATAGTTTGAATTGCAGGAGTTGACATGAGTTCACCCTCATCATCTATTTCTAATATTTGATCGACCACAAACTGTGCATTTTGCTGAAGCGTATCCTCATCGAAAACTTCCACGCCTTGTGGTACTTCCATTTCTTGAATCCTGGCGAGCAATTCCTCATAACTCGGTTCATATGAATTACACAAAAATTCTACAACGACTTTCGTCAGTAAAGCTTTCTGCCTGGGCTTCCGCATAAACTTTTCGTATTCGACACGAGGTTCCATCAGAATGTATTCGGCGCAAGGGCTGGTCAGGGCCAGCAGAAAATTACTTCCTCCATCAAAACCTGATATCCACCAAAGAAGAATAGGTCCGATTTCTTGGGCAGGCACACCGCCGTTAGATGATGGGTCCTCATCATATATTGGCTTTATGTACCCGCTGCAATATATTTCCTTGTTTTTTTCAATTAATCCGGAATCGAATTCACATAGATGGCCTTCACAGTCAAATACTGAAAACTGTGTAAGCCTATGAACGGGCTTGCTATCCTCCTCTGGAATTATGCAATTGTCGTCATATAATTGTAAACGTTCGTCTGTCAGAGCAGCCTCTTCTTCCTTTGCACCTTCGGGGGGGCCTCCAAAAATTTTTATTTCGGAATCCAAGATATTCTGTTCACACACCGGACATGCTAAAAAGGATTTTTCTACTTCTCGCGTCAAAATACGTTTTTTGCCATTAAATTCAACTACATTAAAATTAACGTTCGATTCATTTTCAGCCTTCTTATTTTTTATATCAATATTATTATTCTCCGATATCATCATTTGCTTGACTTTTTCGCTTACCTATTCGTTTAAAAAAAAATAAACCATTATCAATTTTTTTAACGAGTCCTGTTTTTGGTAATTGTAAGAATAAATTAAAATAATTCAGTCAATAAAATCAAATATTTCCTATTAAAAGATTTAAAAATTTTGAATTATATTAACCACACACAAATTCCCATTTATTTCCCATAATACAATATTCACCCAAGGCCTTACAAAATAAAGAAGTTCATTATAGCCAAATCCAAAATGCAACCTAAAAACATGCCACCAGAGACTAAACTACATTAAATCCCATATTGAATCGAAATTACATTGTTGCTAAAATCACATGCACGCATAAATTACAAGTAGCATTAATTTTAAAATATCAAAACTAAATCATGTAATATTTTTCGAAAACCTAAACATTTGTTTATTTTATGATTATTTTCAATCAAATGCAGGGTCTTCAAATATAGGGGGATTATCATATCAAAGTAAGGGTCAGAGCTTAGAATACAAGTTACCATTGGACAGTTTTTTTGGAATAAAAAATTAAAAAAGCGAGAGATCTAAAAGCTTCAATTTAATAAAAACAAAGTGACTGAGGTTCCCCAATTTTCTTTAGTATCACTTAAATGAAATTCTAAATTCACTATCTTCAATTGGTTGAATCATTTGTATAAATTCAAAATATTGCGACAAGGCGATAGTCGGTCCGAAATCTAAAATCAAAATCCAAAATTTACATTATTTTCCTGACAATTTAAGACAATATTAACCATTAAAGATTAATAGAAAAAAAAATAAAATTAAATTCATCTACAATATTTTAAACATTTGGAAATTGATCTCTTCGTTTAAATAGCTCAAAATTTTTTTTATTGAAATCATAAGTTTTCTTTTAAATGTAACATATCTTGCTTTGCAGTATGCGAAAGATTATGACATATGATTAATCATGGTTTAAATATAACTTTTTCATCAACTACTTAAAAAATTTTGAAAAAATATACTATCCTAAAATTATTCAATTTGATATAAATTATTATATTATTTTTATAAATAATAATTCATATTTATAATTTATAAAATATAAAAGCTAATTTCAATGAGTAAGAGTTATACATTAAAAATTGTTAATAAAATCCAAATCTGAAACACAATTTTACAATATATATAAATCTTTTAAAATATTATTCCATGCAATAAATGGAACTTTATTTTTTTAAATTAAAAGTTAAAAAATATTTATATATTTCAAAACTGTTTACTCTGGCCCATATCATATTATACATGGCTCACTTAAGATATGATAAGTATATTTCCTAAATTTGATACAATTAAAAAAAAACTTAAATTTACGACGAAACGGAAAGTTTGAATCTTTGAAAATAACCAATCTTTTTTTTATAAAAATAAAAAAGGAATCCATCATCATGATCTTAATAGACCAGTATTCACATTTAATCTAATTTCTTAGGTTTTTGCATCATTTATTTAAAAATCTAGCCCTTTCCATAATATTATTTTCAATCAATATTCTAAACAAGTTCATGTGCCTCCAAAAATTGTAAAGTTTAAAGTAAATATAAATGACTTCAATTAAAATTAATTTAAATATATTGCAATTTATAAATGCTTTGTCATATAATATCAGTAAAATGTGTTACAATCAAACTTCTCACCAGTTATTACTTAGGAAAAACAGAAAATCATTAGTATCTTTTTACATGAAAAAAAGCACTTTGAATATCTTAAATATCTAAATAAACAAAATATTATTTATCTTATCATTTTGTGTTATAAATTATATAAATTTGAAAATTTGTAAGAACATTAAAAATGATTCAGTTGTAAATAATTTAAAATTTATAGCTAAAGCAATTGTTCTCATTTTAAACTTTTTAAATTTATAGATTGTTAATATTAAATTTAATACCCGATCTATTGTAACATCAATGCCAGTCATAGATATGACATTATAATACATAAATTTTTATCATATAAATAAGTTAATTTGATTAGACAATAGTTTCATCAGAACACTAAGATGGAATGACAAAATTTTATTGTGCTCATATGCAATTGCATAACATAATAAACTGTATTATGATATTATATATATTTCTAAGATATATATATCAAAAATTTTTAGGAAATAGGCTGTACTTACTTAGATTGCACAACTTTGGAATATGACTAATATAAACCATCCCAAAATAAAACTTCATACAATAAGATTATTCGTTATATTTGTTTATGTGATATTTATCTTTAATTTACTAAGCAATCGCAGTTAAAAGCTATGGAAAAATTAAAATTAAAATTACAATCTTAAGCAAATTCCACATATTGCGAAAATTTCAATTTTTAAAGCCTACGCATTCAACAATCACTTCCCATGTATAATGATTCCAATCTAAAACTGACAGTTATCGTATATCCGGCAAGTAATATTTTTATTGATTTTTAGGCATAAATATGAATGTTCTACAAGGAAAGAAGACGAAACTCCAGAAAATCAATAAAATTAGGAGCACAAAGATGGATAGAAATGGCTGCTACAATTCCATATTCACCAAATCAATTTTCTCAATAATACTCTATCCCACTTAGATTGTAAATAAGATTTATCATAAACTAAATATTAATTAAAAACTTACGTGACAAAAGACTCTTAATTTTAGGCTACATTCATAAATAAAGAAACATCTTTCAAAAAAATTAAATTTATAAAACGCCCTTCCAGGATTACCAACTTTAAACTTCAAAATCCACTAGACAGCTAGTGCTTGCGACATGCTAATCAAAAGGCAGTCCGCGAAATCTTTATACAGCCTGTGGACAACCACGATGTTCAATTTTAGCTAATAATTAATTATATTTTTTTCATTATGACTTTGTTCACCTAATCTCTATCATTTTAATTTTACAATTATTTTTTTAGGCCATATTTATTTTAAACTGGTTTATACTTATTATAGACACTGTTACACTGACAATCGATTCGCATTCGATCGCTCCCATATACATAGGAATCAAGTTGAATTTTAGGATTTATTAAAATGTTTGTTATTCGTTTCACAATAAAAATTAAAGAATTAGATTACGAAAATTCATTACAAGCAGATGCCGAGTATGTTTTAGACGTCCAGTATTCTAGCACTAAAAATTTATGGTTACTATGACGACAATAAAGTGAAAAGTTTGATGAGAAGTTTTTCTCAAATTACAATTTTTTGATCAGATTTTGCTATCAAAATTTAGCATACTAGATGTGACAATATAAAGATATTAATCAATTTCTCGTAGACATTTTATAATGCCGACCAGCGGCAGAATTGATCAAATACAAAGATATTCAAAAAATAATTTCATTCGAATTTAGGCGATTGTATTACAATAAAAGACAAAGAATATTGTATTGTATTTTAGAAAGAATATTGTAATGTTTATGTAATATTTAGAAAAGAATATTGTATTGTAGAATATTTATTGTATTACAATAAAAGAAAGTCTTAACGAAATTATACGATTTTCATGTAAACGAATTTAAAAGAATCCCGACTAATTCCATAAATAATTTTTTAAAGGTTACATACAGTATGATATTTAATTTAAAAAAAAAATTAATAACATTTGCATATGAACGCCTTTAGGTAAAGATAACAATAGGCGTGCACTTAACGAGAGTATTTCAAGATCGGTTTATGTTGAGCAATTTATTATACAATATATATAAACAAATTAGAACGAGTTTTATACGTGAATGAATGAATGAATGATATTGACCTGAAAAGTTAAGGTACATGTCAAGGTAGATAAATTCACTTATCAAATTAGACTGGTAGTTTGTAATAAACAAGTCGAAAAAAAAACCAAGTTGTAAAAAGTTTAAATTCTAAAAGACCATTTATCAACTAAATATACATTTAAAATATTTTCCCATTCCGGATGTTGTTTACTTTACAATAGGGCAGAGATAAATGTTTCCATTGGCTACTGGATCAGGATACTAAGATGGGATGGAATTTTTTCGAAACATAAAAATCAAATGAGCCATAAACAAAAAAAGAAAAATCCAAAGATTTTACCCCTCACTTCTACATAACGAAGCAGAAATATGTAAAAAAACCAAGTCGGGCGTGAGAGTTTTCGTTCGCTCCAACGAAATGTTAACCATTTTAGGTTAGATATATCCTAACCCACATTAATCGTGAAAATTTTCATGACATCTACGTCACTTAAAAAGCAATCCTTAGTCTTTATTACGGAAACAACAATTTCATTTAAATTCGAGATTCTTTCAATCGAGTTTAATAGAAACCTGTTCACGATTACCGCGTCCATAAATGGAAAGTTAGGTGGTCCTCAAGTAGGTGCACTTCAATCCATGTTTACCTTACAGATGTAAAAAGACATTTGCAAAAGAGACCACTTGCGGTTGCCGCAATTAATTGGCTTTTTCTGATAGCAATAGGAAATCCTGTGGCCAAACGAACGTTTATTTATGTTACGATGTCGAAGAACATTTCAAACCGGCTCAATTCCGAGTTCTTTCGACCACAACAGAGAAATCTACCATTTTCCACAAATGTGAGATCATCATCTCAATTTAAAAAATAGGTCATAGGCAAATAACGAATTACATCCCACGTCGCTTTAGGTTAATTCTCCATTAATGACATTCAAACATCGTGGATCTTCCATTAGGAGCTAACATCACGTAGCATTTCAAATACTTTAAAAATTTTCCTTAATTATTCATCTCTTTTGTCTTCATGAAGTTTTTCGTTCATCAGTTACATTTTGAATCACATTGCGTTTCGATAAATATCGTCGGGTTTATATCGATAATAATAATGCCGTCGGGTTTCATCCAAGAATTTTAATATAGACCGGAGATGCTACACGCTTCCGAAGTCCAGATCGGAGTTTCGAAATTTAATTCAAGAAAAGTAAATTCAAAAATCTTCGATGTAAATATAGGAGAGACGCTAATCCCTATAACTGACGCTGTCTTTTTGCTCTGAAAAAGGGGAAAGTTGGAACAACAAAGCAATTTTCATAAAAGAAAATTTTATATAAATGCCCGGGAATTACTTTTCTTTTTATAGAAAAAAATACTGAGGATTTTAACAAAAAAAATTGCACTGTCCCGGGGGAAAAGGAAAAGCAAAAAAGGATTTAAAGGAAAGCAAGCTTCAAAGCAGGCGACGACATTTTGGCGCCGAAAAGCAGGAGATGCTGATCACATAAAACGGGGATTGGCTGCAGATCGCAAACGGCAGAAAAAAATAAGGTAGAAACAGGAGAAGAGGGAGGCAGAAACATTGCCAGATAATGTTTTCCGAAGGGAGGGCGGGATGGGGTGCTCGGAAGCCCCAAAAAATAAAAAGAATATAAGATATGAGATCCAAAACCAGTGGAAATTTGTTACTTTTCTGACTCCCTGGCGACTTTAAGGCGCCTTGATTTGTCATGCAGGGGAGTATTCAAAGAGTATAATTTAATTATCTCAGGGGATTTAGGTCTTTTTATAATTAAGAGAAAATAAAAAAAATTAAGGGAAGCAAAGGAAGTCAAGCAAAATTGCAGTTTTTTATACAAAAATAATCCGTATAAACAATATTAAAAACATTATGTGGTCCTATCTAATTTTTAAAATCTGGCTCAATTTAGTGAATCTATGAATATGAAATTCAAAGTAACCTCAATTTAATATTAGAAAAGGTTTCCTTTGTATGACTACCCTTTTGGAAAATGTCGGGAAAATATAAAAATAAAAAAATTTTTTCGTCAACAGCAAGAAAAAAAAAGGAAAAATTGTGACAAATGCTATATACATATAAAAAATTGAAAATTTTTTAAACTGGAGACAAATATCGACCAATTGATACGATAAATAAATTTTGATGCCCATACATTAAGTTGCGTTAACGAATAACATTAATTTATACTTAATCATATACAAAATATACCTCCGAGCTTGAAAGGAATATTGATAGGCCGACAATTATTAAAAAAATATGTTTAGTGAAAACAAATGAAAAGTTAATTTTTAAGAAAATAAAAAATTTGATCATTTGAAGTGGAAATGATGGAAGTCTGTATAAACACGCCTAAATTTATTGTATGATAAATTCTCCTGCATTAATTTTTCATTGTGTCCGGGCAAAGAATGAAAAATCAGAAATTTCAAAAATCATCATATAAATCTTTATCCCTCTGAATAAGCAGGGAGAGAGGGATAAGTGAAAGTGAGTGAATTTTTTTTTATTTTCGAGTCTGAGGTAAAAAGGAATTATAAACTTTTGTAATTCCCTTCGGTTATTGATAGAAAAGTAAATAGTCTTTCCCAATATGAATGAATGGGAGTCGTTGAATCCGCGCTGAAAAGCCAGGCGGGAAAAAGGCAGGCGCCAAGATGACTGTCTCTGGAGCTGGAGCTGGGTGATGGAGCTGCACGGGTGCAAAACACGCGGATGCTGCTGAATCCTGCTGAATTCGTTCCAGTCCTGAGGTGACACAGCTCCTTTTCCTCTGCCATCCTTATTTCTTAATCCATACTTTTTTTCGTCGTTTATCTTTTTCTTAATTTAGTATAAAGTAAAAAAATTGCCAGAATCGATAAAATCTTACATGAATTCCATCGATACAACAACTTGTTTAATAGCTTTAAGATGGCAGTTCTCATTTGGCGAGCAGATATTAAAATTATCCCGAAAAAATTTTCTTTGTTTAAACTAAAAATTCTTGCTACCAACCGTCTAATCCAAATTGGAAAAAAATTGAATTTTAGTTACGATTTATCTGAATCATTATAAAATTAACCTTTATTGAGATGAATTAAATCTCCCTAATGAAAATAGCCTTTTAAAATTTAAATAAATATAAGCATTTTTGACAAATAGGATTATTACTTGATAGGCTCTTCTCCCCTAGCGTTTTAAGGCTGATGCTCGTTATATTGTTAAGCCACTAGAATTCTCTAACCGATTTTCTTGGGTTCCTGAAATTCTATAACTGCCACATTTAAAATATACATAAAAATATCGGAGACAATCAAAAAGGCATCTATTCGAGGAGAAACTTCCTATAAATTTTATGACACTGTTTAAGAATTATGGCCGGGGACCGTTTTAATGTTCTATTGGATTCTAACACACACTTATAAGGAAATGAAAAATCCTTGATTATCTCTTAAAATTTACCTTTCTTTTCAGGTCATAATTTTTTTTGAAAAAATTGATTTGCAACAATCCGATTTACACGAGATCGCGATATTCGGATAACGGATCATAGAAGACGAATCATTTCGTAAAGTGAAAGAAATCAGAAAAGCATTTTCAAATAGGTTAAAAGTGCAGCTTAAATTTTAGGAGTTTCAAATGATTCTATGCAAATGAGTACCGGCATTGAATTGGCACATCAATCACGAACGATAGCGTTAAAGTGCTGATTTATAGTTTTTCAGCTCTGACATTTCGTTTAAGGAAAGGTAAATTTCTATATGAAATATTTGAAACATTGTTTGCATATCACTGAATATGTGAATAATAATGAACGAAATGCTAGTGTTTTACATACGATAGTTTTAAATAATAATGTCATAATAATCACGATAGCATTTCTTTCTCATTTTGATTGATGAGAGCCTCCATATATTTGAAGGTGAATATCTCAAGGGTTTTTTAAGTTGGAATACCTTTTTGGATTTGCAAGAATTGTGAAAGATTCGGCTAATTCTATCATCTGGGAAAATCTATATCCGCCACTGTCCCTCATAAATGAAATGAATGATATTCCGATAGCGGATGAAAAGATAAATTAATAATCGCGACCCCTAAAAATAACTCAATTTGTTAAATGGTTAAATGCTTTCGAAAACAGGGTGAATTAGAAGAAGTCATCCTATGGAAAGTTCAATAAATCAGGATTAACATCGAAAAATTTTCTAACTTCTTGCACTTTTTCCAAATTCCTCTGCCTTCCCTATTGTACCGCCATCGAATCAAGCAGGGTGACATTAATCACAAGCTGGAAGGGAGGGAGACATCATGATATTTGGGTGAAATCTATTTCGCTAATGTGCTAATGTGCTGGGTCTACTGTCAGAAGTTTTAGAAAATGGAAAGTCAGACTAAACTTTGATTTTGATGTCACCGACACCTTTTAAAGGGAGTAACGTAAAAATCTTCCATTTTATTGATGCTTTGTACGATCGCAGAGCAACATTTTTCGCGTTAAGCAAACGAAACATCTGTCTTCACGAAAAGAGTGCGCTTGTAATTATGTAAAACATTCGCGGTACAAGAGGTTGGATTAAATGTGAAAAACGATTCCCCTACATCAAATTGTCGCCAATATCAAAGACAAACATCTCAATTTCCGACAAGCTGATGTATTTTAATTGGCGAACAGCCTCAGAATGAGTAGTTGGAGAAGGGAAAAGCTAAGATGACAACGGAGGCTGTAACGGGGTTCACTTTTAATTACATTAAAATAGTCGTGGGACGAGTGATGTGTGGAGGGTTTTTATTAGAGATCGTTTTCAGTTGGCAGCCGTGTTGACGGGCGGGGGAGGAGGCGATTCGAAAGCGAAGGGTTGGAGTTTGATTGAAATGCTTCCCCGCGGATTTATTATCCGCTGATCCCTCGCTCTCAGAAAAACTTCTTTAAATTTTATTAATCCGTACGCTCTGTAACTACTGTATTGGTAACGGGTGAAATATTTTCCTATTTCAAGGGATAATTTCATTAAATTCCGGCGATTCCAACAGGGTTGTTTTGGATTAGATGGCGTGAAATAAATTCAACTTCGATTCCATTTCATTTATCGAATTTATCAAAATTTACTGAACATTTAACAAAATTTGACACAAATAAGGATCATTTTAAAAATACTATTTGATAAATGTTTTTCATTTGCTTCAGGAACAAGCAAAAACATTTTCGATCATTTAAATATTGAGCAAGCGATTCAAGAAAGAAATCCCTATCTGGAGTCAAGTTCAGAATTAACTCATGTTACTACTAGGAGGAAGCAACGATATTTGAATAATTACGCCTGCAATTAATAAATTTTGTATGGTTAATATTTCACCTCGTTTCCTGAGATACATTAATTTTAATAGAACGATCACGGTTTACAAAATGGTTTTCCTCTAAGTTTGTCTGGGCCTTGTTGGCGCCAGAGATCAGCAACTTTCCTTCACGGAAACAATAAATCTAGCTTTTTAGACTGGCTATGATTCAGAGTTAGGAGTAGGTGGAACTTCACCACGCCCCCATTGCAGGGAATAAAAAATTTACTGACATATACCTTTAAGTAATCTCAGTACGATCAAACAACGATGAGATTCACGTTTGTTCGCAATATTTGTCGAACTGGAGAAACGAAACCGAGGATCAAAAAAAAAGCAAAATAAACGTCTTCGGTTAGTTTTAATTAAAGTTTAAAAACAAAGACCAGATATGAGGAGATGGCCAGAAAAAAAATTGTTTTGCAAATAAATTTTCCCGGCAGATTCCATCAGATTGAGTAGTTTGGGAGGAAGAATCAGAAATTTTCCCTTTTCGATTTTATTGATGACTCCAGTTAACGGATATCCGGTCCGGAACTCTGAGCTGATTTTATCAGAAAAACTTTTCAGATAGCGGAGGCTTCTCTTTCCATTCCAAGTGTTTTCCCTATGAATAAAATGTTTGCCTTTCTCTTTCCCATATTCTCTCCCATTTTGATTAATTTAATTTTATTTTATTCCTTTATTCGGGAAACGGAATGTTGCTGATGCAAAAAGGAGTCTTAGAAAGATCAACCTTTAAAAGAAGTTTTTCGCATGCCGAAAATGCCTTTTGCGAATTAAAATAAATGGAGCGGAAGGGAGCAATTCAACTCCAAAATCTAACATGCTTCATAATGTTGCCAAGATGGTTTTTTCCGGTCGCCACTTCTATTATTTTCGCTAATCAGAAAGCTGAAATTTTTGTTTTGGTCATCACCCATCCTGTCGGATGATGCCAAAACATGTTGACTCGAGATCCTTCCCAACACGAGAAATTGAGGCGGAGGCCTCATTGGGCGGTACCAGTTATGGCAGAAACTAATTGGAGGAGAAAAATAGAGCGAAAATTTAGTAAAGGCAAGCAGGAACAGAAGAGCCATTGAAATGAATTGATATATATATATATATACGAGGAAAAAAGCTCTGAGGGTAAGTTGGAAGGATGCCACAAGAAATAAAGGAAATAAGGGCAGAGATGGATCGAGGAAAATGGCTGCGCGAAGGGTTGGAAAAGGCTTTGAAAGAAAACACGATACCTAAATTTTTCTAATAACCTCTCAAAATCATTTCTGTGCCCGGATATTCTTACAATATGAGTTACTTTCTTTTCATCAGAACTTGGAAAGAAGGCAGAAAACGGATCGAAAAATGATTATTACAAAATTCTGTTTCAGTCAATGCATTTCTCCATTGCGCATCTTCGCTGCCTTGGGAAATGGCCGCAATCAGCAAAGCACTGCTCCAAACAGTTTCTTTCTACTCTTTTCCGTTCATTTTAATTTTGTCAACAAAAGAATTATAGTTTTTCAAATACCAAAATATGAATCTGCTGCTTCTTCTTGTAAAAAATTTTTAGTTCTCTCAACAATAATTTCAGGCGTCTATAGAGAAAGCTGATCCGACCAATTTATTCAAATGGACCAGACAAAAACACAACTGGTCGAGAATTGCGGAGTGCACTTTGGGCAAAGGCCCCTAGAACGACTCTCTTTGAATCATAATAGTGTGGAACTGTCATTCGAGAAAATGACAATATCCTTTACAAGAGGAGAATTAATCTTGGAAATTTCTGTCTCCCTCGAGTTTTCCCCCTTTGCAAGTAAATTCGAATAACAACAACGATGACTACTATGATAAATGTTATTGTTATGACATAAAATCAGGGTGGCAGTGGGCCAGAAGGATGAGCGCACCCAGTATGGGACTGGCTCCAGACCAATTTTCATTTTTTTGTCTGTGAATTTCAATTCCGAGATATATTCGAATGGCGCATTGACGACAGACTGGGAAAATTAACTTTGGGAAAATGGGAAATTCACTGCCGCCAAATGATCCAGGTAAATTATCCGATTCAGTGAGCAGCATGGAAGGACAGTCGAATGGCACTACGGATTTGAGGCCTTCCTCCAGCGCAATTCCCGAAGCAGAACTTTGCCGATCGACGATGGCAGCTTTGATCTTCGGTCACATCCCTTAAAATGGTTTCGATTCGACCCACCTCGTGAACCGAGCTTCGCCACTTGTTCCGTGATGGCACCGAATTTTTGGCGGGGTTGTTGGAGGAATCTCATGAAGGATTTTCGTCAAGATGAGGGTCTGCAAAGATTTGTCCAGTCCGACATTGGGGTAAAAGATGCAACAAATAGAAGCATTCGGGGATAAAGCCGAAGTTGTATTCCGTTTTTTTCTTTTATTTTACTTCGCTTTTGAAATATTACCCCGAAAAGAACTAGCAACTAGGAAAAGCATAATTGTGACTTTTATCTTGAAGAACAACGAATTTCCGCAACGATTTATTTTGCTCTTCGAAGAATAGGAGACTTTCAAACATTTAAGAGCTTTCCTCCTCAAGTCATTACCAACTTGGAAATTGCGGACCATTCATTTTTGTCGTTACTTATGGTAAAATCATCACAATCCTTCTCCCAAAACCGGAGGTTAATAATCCCCGCTTAACTAGATGGCCATGGATGATTTTTAACTTACGCAAAGATTGCCAACTAATCAATCATTTAAATGAACATCAATTTAAAACATCCAAAATAAAATGTGCAAACGTAATGAATTATTTTACTCCGGCAGAAGAATATCACAATCCTGTAAATATTTAAATTAAAATATACATATAAAATTAAATAATTTAATTTGTTCCAACGATAGAATTTTTTTGTTCAATCTCAAATAGTTTGACAAGCTTTAAGAATGAAATTTAATTTATATAAGGTGTAACTATCAAGACTTATATTATTCATTTCTTAAAAAATATATATCTACGGGTACGAATTTAGATATTTATAGTACTGATATCTTTTTGATATCATATATGTGCATCCGGTCCGGTTATTCGTCTCGTCGCGTTGTAAAATGATTTTCATTTTAAGTATGCGGAATGGATGTAAAAATGAAGTTGAGGCAAATAATTAATTCGAGGATTGAATCGTTTTAATCCTAAACGATTTGGGGGGGAAATTTGGGGGTGCATTACTCGTTCAGTCCATTTACTTCGTGACAAATTATTGAATCTTTTCCTTCAAGAGCAACACAACTTTTATCATTAAATATTTATAGAGGGTGGTGACTGTGCAGCATCATCCCCTTTTCTCTATTTTCCCCATCTCTTATCGGTCTACTCTGCACCGTGATTTTATCTTTAACAAATATTACATAGCCATCTTTTATTCGAACTGAAGGGAAAGAGAACAAATAAAAGAAATAAAAAAATGAAATGTAGCAATTCGAATTTTTTATTTCCCGGAGAACTTAGATTTATGAGATTTTCTTTTCTTGTTTATTTTCTCGCAGAAATTTACAAATTTTAAATATAACCGCAAAAAATTCTATTCAATACATGCACTTATTAAATTTAATTGTTTTAAAGCACAGACTTAAGATTAAAATGATTATGCTCGAGATCTATTAATTTATATACTTCTATACTTAACATTTTACACATTATACATACATAATATAATAAATCATTTAACTTAGCTGACTTTAATCTTGCAATTAAGACAATGAATTACATCACAATAAAAAAAAATTAATCCAAAAAAACTTTCATAATGCTGTAAATTAAGCGTGAAATATAAAAAATAATAGTAATCATAGAAATAACTCATTCTTCAGTAAAACATATAACAATATAATATACTCATTAATTTATACATAAACAAATATTGATAAAAAATTTTCTTTGGTCATAGCTCAAAAATTATTAGCATAATAACTGAAAATTTAATCATTTTATTATTTTCTTATAAAAATAAGATAATAAAATAAAATACTGTTATTAGAGTTGTTTATGCTTGATTGTGCTGGACACTTAATTCAGGGTCCGACATCAAATTTTCTAGGTAAGTGCTTTACCTTGATTCAATACTAAGTTGGAAAAAATCATCTGTTAGATATAAATGAAACAGAAACACTGACTGGTGACATTAAGCTTTTCTTTTCATTTCCTTCGAACTTTCATGCTTTGTAAATGTTTTCTTATACTTTTCCTAAAAGCGGTATTATTATTGTCTTCAAATTTGCAAGAAATGAAGATGTTAGCTTCGTTAAATGAATGAATGAATAATAATAATAATAATAATAATAATAATAATAATAATAATAATAATAATAATAATAATAATAATAATAATAATAA